>JAVTVY010048379.1:0-24771 GCA_036873755.1 Hanleya hanleyi | reverse complement strand
ACGAAATCTTGCACTTTTTCTTTGGACACAATTGAAATAATGGGGTTCCCCATTGCAATGCATTGCAGTGGGCCTTGCTTCTGTAGTCGGGTTCCTCCTCAATGTCGAAACCAGAGCTATCCGGTCCTGTCCTGCATCCAGCGAGAGATTGAACATGGCGGCCCTCCAGCATGGAGAGACGGACAATGCGATTTTTCGCTTCTTCTCTCCCCCGATAGACTCCATTCCAAATTGAAACTTTTTGAAACCTTTTGGAACCATTTGTGAAAATCTAGGAGGCAGGAAATATTCCCTTTCCACCAGCAAACACGTTATTAGGCTCTATTTCCCGAAATAAAATTTACGGTGGGGAAGGTCACCAAGGTCGCGCAAACCAAGACATGTTGTTGTTTTCCATTTCCGGGTTTGTATTTTGAGTCATTTCTTGTTTCCAAGAGTGTTTCATTACTCCAGATCTATGCGAACATGTTCTATGACATATGTTCTAACGCAGGTCAGTCTCGTTCCATCGAACTATAGCCAATTGGTCGTTAAATCAATAACCGAACAAAGGGGGCGTGGTCCATATACTTGTAATGTTGTGTAAAACTGTAAAATGCATGTTTTATTTTTCGTTTATTTTTTATTTTGCTGCATGTTTGGGCGCGGAAAAAGTATCCGTAATCTTCCACTGATATATAACGTATATGGCAAACCTGTCTCATAGTCTGTGAAACCCAAATTGTATGAAAATTCAACGCAAACAACATGTGCTATTTTTCTTTGTTTTTATTCAAAATTCATGTTTACTTTTGGGTCAAATTTATATTTCCATGCTTGATTGAGACTGGAAATGAATTGAAACTTCCACCAGCATATGCCGTAGCCCATAAGACTTTTACGTGGTCTGCCAAATCAAAATTGTGCGATTTATCAACGCGCAGCACATGTACCAAATTCATGTATTTATTATGTAAAATGCAGGTTTGCTTTTTTCTGCAAATTCATATTTCCCTGCCTGTTTCAGATTAAAAAAACCATTAGCAAAGTTTTGATAACATGTGGTGTAAATGATAAACCTGTCACGTAGTCCTTGAAATCCAAATTGTGCAAAAATTCAACGCAAACAACATGTACAATATTGTAGCATTTTTGTGTAATAGTCATGTTGATTTTTGGGTCAAATTCATATTTCCTTCCTTGCTTGGGACTCGGAATAGTAGTAGGTAAAGGCTAAATGGAACCTTATTTTTTGGGCACCGGGAAAATTCGCCATCTGTTGGTCCATGTTAAATTGCAATCGGGAACCCTCAAATTACGCTCGATAGGGGGCGCCACCAGCTCAAGATTTGCTCTCGTCCAATCAGAAGCGAGTATTTCAAATCCGTCACAGAAATCTCGTCCAATCAGAAGCGAGTATTTCAAATCCGCCACAGAGCTCTCGTCCAATCAGAAGCCGTCATTTTTTTTAAATAGTTCCGAAGCATCAATGGCCTGTACAGGGTCCTCGACAATATCGCCATCTATTTGCCCATGTTAAATGGCAAGTGGGGAACCCTCGGTTTCACCATACAATGAAAGGGTCCCAGTGGGAATTGAACCCGGGTCGTTTTATCAAGAGGCAGACACGTTATCCATTAGGCTACGAGTCATAAGATACAAACCAAGGTTGAAGATAGCATATATTTGTTTACTACCAATGTTAATGTACCTAAATAGACGTTTTGGGATCTAGGGGAGCCCCTAGTGGTCCGATGGGGTCGAGTGAGGTATCAAAGTGAAGCATATGTGAAGGGGCATCTGATGGGCTGGGTGTGGGGTTGGAATAGCGGCATTCTGCGCATGCGCGGTGGCCCAAGGGTATGAAAACAGACGTTTTGGAGCTAGGGGAGCCACTAATGGTCCAATGGGGTCATATGAGGTATCAATGTGAAGCATTCGTGAAGGGGAATCTGATGGGCTGGGTGTGGGGTTGAAATAACGGCATTCTGCGCATGCGCGGTGGCCACAGGGTATGAAAATAGACGTTTTGGAGCTAGGGGAGCCACTAATGGGCCGATGGGGTCATATGAGGTATCAATGTGAAGCATTCGTGAAGGGGCATCTGATGGGCTGGGTGTGGGGTTGAAATAACGGCATTCTGCGCATGCGCGGTGGCCAAAGTGTATGAAAATAGACGTTTTGGAGCTAGGGGAGCCACTAATGGTCCAATGGGGTCATATGAGGTATCCATGTGAAGCATTCATGAAGAGGCATCTGACTGGACTAGGGGCTCGGGCGTTGTCACCATTCTACGCATGCGCAGACAGGGAATTGTGGGAAAAGGGTATGGAAATAGACGTTTTGGGATCTAGGGGAGTCCCTAATGGTCCAATGGAGTTGTATGAGGTATCAATGTGAAGCCTATGTGAGGAGGCATCTGACTGGACTAGTGGCTCGGCCGTTGTCACCATTCTACGCATGAGCAGACAGGGAATTCTGGGAAAAGGGTGTGGAAATAGACGTTTTAGGGTTTAGGTGAGCCCCTAGTGGTCCAATGGGGGCGAGTGAGGTATCAAAGTGAAGCATTCGTGAAGGGGCATCTGATGGGCTGGGTGTGGGGTTGAAATATTGGCATTCTGCGCATGCGCGGTGGCCCAAGCGTATGAAAATAGACGTTTTGGGATCTAGGGGAGCCCCTAATGGTCCAATGGGGTCGTATGAGGTATCCATGTGAAGCCTATGTGAGGGGGCATCTGACTGGACTAGTAGCTCGAGCGTTGTCACGATTCTGCGCATGCGCAGACAGGGAATTGTGGGAAAAGGGTGTGGAAATATACGTTTTGGGATCTAGGGGATCCCGATGGGGTCATATGAGGTATCAATGTGAAGCATTCCTGAAGGGGCATCCAGTCATGGGTGGGTGCATGTAAAATTTTTCCTGAAAAAAACCGGAACACGGACTTTATCGAAAAATCCGGGAAAATGCCTATATGGGGTATGGGGGTATATAGGTCGCCGGGCTTAACGGGGCTTGCCTATCAATAGAATTATCTCCCCCTGGTTCCAGGGTGGGTGTATGTAAAATTTTTCCTGAAAAAATACGGAACACAGACTTTATCCTAAATTACGGAAAATGCCTATATGGGGTATGGGGGGTATAGGACCATCCTGGGAAACCTACTTCTCGACATTTGCGGTATAGGATGTGGGGTCTCGTTTTCTTAGTCTCGTCAAGACAAACATGATAGGCAGTGTCGCGGAGCGAATCGATGAAATTTTTAAAAAAAAGTCACCGAGACCCATATAGACCCATATAGGCCCATACTGGGGTGATGGACCAATGTTTGTCCCACTGGGAAACCTACTTCTATACATTTGCGGTATAGGTTGTGGGGTCTCGTTTTCTTAGTCTCGTCAAGACAAACATGATAGGAAGTGTCTCTGAGCGAATCGGTGAAATTTTTGAAAAAAGTCACCGAGACCCATATAGACCCATATAGGCCCATACTGGGGGTATAGGACCAATGTTTGTCCCACTGGGAAACCTACTTCTAGACATTTGCGGTATGGTTGTTTGGATTTGTTTTCTTAGTCTCGTCAAGACAAACATGATAGGAAGTGTCGCGGAGCGAATCGGTGAAATTTTTGAAAAAGTACCATACAGCCCATATAGACCCATATAGTCCCATACTGGGGGTATAGGACCAATGTTTGTCCCACTGGAAAACCTACTTCTAGACATTTGCGGTATGGTTGTTTGGATTTGTTTTCTTAGTCTCGTCAAGACAAACATGATAGGAAGTGTCGCGGAGCGAATCGGTGAAATTTTTGAAAAAAGTCACCGAGACCCATATAGACCCATATAGGGGCCTGGGTAGGCTCATAGAGACTCATATACTGGGTATAAGCCCAATGTATGTAAAAATCCATATTGGGTGGACGTGTTGGGGTCTAGGTGTCGTATGAGGTCTTATTTTGAAGCTCTCATGCAGGAGCACTTGACTACACTAATGGTTCGTCCGTGTTCAATAGTCTGCGCATGCGCAGCCTGGCCGTAGTAGAGAAAGCAGGCATTTTTGGGTTCGAATGGGTCGTGTGAGGTATCAATGTGAAGCTTGTGTGGGGTAGAGTCAGAATGGCGTGTTTTTAAATGCAAGGCGCGTCAATCTGCGCATGCGCAGTCTGGCCGTAGTAGAGAAAGCAGGCATTTGGGGGGTATGTGGGTGTGTGTTTGAGGTAGAGGTGGACCGCTATGGGTCCGAATGGGTCGTGGAAGGTGTCAAAGTGAAGCTTGTGTGGGTTAGAGTCAGAATGGTGCGTTTTTAAGTGCAAGCCGCGTTAATCTGCGCATGCGCAGTTGGTTGTAGTAAGTAAAGTGGCCATTTTGTGGCAGTACATGAAGGTATTTGGGGTCGAGATGGGCTATTCACGGTTCGATTGCGTCCTGGAAGGTGTCATCTTGTAGCTCTCGGGGTGTAGACCCCGATTTGAGGGCCGTTCACGTCACCTGTGACGTCATCGGTGACGTCATCAGTACGAGTAGTAAGTAAAGTGGGTATTTTGGGGCAGTGAAAGGAAGGTATCACTTTAAATTACTTAGTGGGTTTAACTAACGCACCCAATAGTATACATAGCTTACGTACAGTTCTGTATGCGTTACCTCTGAGAGGTTTAAATCAAATAGCCAGAGATATACAGCAATCTGCGTCTTCAGGAAATATAATACCATCCAAAATCAGTAAAGTATGTCAAGATATAGCGTATTTTCGGTTGTATCGTCCAGTGAACATAATCGAAACATCTCAAGATCGGCTATTCTTGAAACTCAACTACTTAGATAAAGGACTGGACATCATTAATTTACCTCGAATCCTGAATGATCCAGAGGTACGCAACGCTGTACCAAACTATTTCAAGTTCACAGAACCTCCTTGCATTTCATATAACTATACTAAATCTATAGCCACCAAAATATTCAATTACTCCAATGCTGTCAAGGAGTTTGACTGGAACTTATACACGTCAGGAAGCTATAGTTGTGATTGTGAATTGTCGAACTTTATCTATACACCATGCAAACATATTGTGACTGGTGACCTTGATGTGGTGAGTGATATGGATCTGAAATTACTCCTGATGAAAGGACCTAAATATAGAGAGCCCAGAAGAATAAATCTGAAGGCGGACCAGAAGATAGTCCTGACTGCATTAGAACAGTACGTTATTGATTGATCTAAGCGAGAAAAAGTTGAACCTACAGTACTCGCTGATTGGCTGGACCTCACCAAGAGCAAGGTCGTTGAAACAATCCGCCATATTGACAGAAGTACTCTTCCCCAAGCAAAACAAGTACTGAGAAACCTCAAATCGCAAGAAGTTCTAGCAAATCTCCAGAGTAAATTCGTCATAGTCCCAGCAGACAAAGCTCCGAATAATATAATATTCATATGTAAATATTACTATTACCAGGTGCTGGTTAAAGAATTGAGTGTAGACATATTTTCATCAAATACATCTACTTACTCCCAAGCTGCATTTACTCTGGAAGATTTATTTAACAATCACAAAAAGTTTCTCAGGGAAGGAGGTATTTGTCTTCCAACCAATCATAGCGACATACCAAAAATATACTGGACTCCCAAAATGCATAAATCACCATACAAAGCTAGATTCATAGCTGGTTCTAGAAGCTGCACCACCAAGCTTCTTTCAACCCTATTGACGAGGGCCCTTCAGGAGGTAAGCATTTTGGGAAAGGTATTTCACCACTATTTCTAAAAACTCTGGCGTTGAATGTATGTGGATATTGAAAAACTCAAAATGTCTTACGGAAGAACTTGTGCTAAAGGTCACATACCGTACAGACATGTATCCACATGGGATTTCTCGACTCTCTATACTACAATCCTCATCAGGACCTTATTGACCGTCTAAGTTCATTAATAGTATCTGTGTTCAAGAAAACTGATCGTAGATATATTAATGTCGGAAGCCATAAAGCATTCTTTAGCTCGACTACATACAAGAGATATCATTCATGGGATGTTTCTTTTGTTTATAGAGTTGCTTGAATTTCTCATTAAAAATATCTATGTGAAATTTGGCAACACAATATATCAGCAGCATATAGGTATTCCAATGGGTACTAATTGTGCACCCCTGTTGGCTGACCTGCATCTGTTCTCTTATGAATATGACTATATGCTGGCGCTTTCAAAAACCGATCCACTCAAAGCCCGTTCCTTCTCATTCACCAAACGCTATATAGACGATCTTCTGGCTGTGGATAATCGCTATATAAATGACGCAGTGAAGGATATATATCCACCTTCACTGGATTTGAAGGAAACTACAGATAGTCCTACAGGCACATCATATTTAGACCTATATCTCTATAAAAATGAAGCGGGCATTCTCTCGTCGACTTTATGACAAAAGAGATGATTACAATTTCGACATCGTAAACTATCCCTTTCTGGATAGTAATATTCCAGTGGGACCTGCATATGGCGTATACATATCTCGCTTAGTAGCATTTGCTAGATCCTGTGTTAAATGTGGTGATTTTAATCAACGTCACAAAACATTGTTGCAGAAACTTATAAAACAGGGCTATTCCACCAAGCGCCTCCACTCAAAGTTTCTCAAATTTGGCGATACATATCGCATGCTGATGGCAAAATACGAACGTAGCGTGCAAGATCTATGGCGCTACGTTTCGTAACTTGTGTCTAATTCCGCTTAACCCGGGGCTAGGGGCCGTATGAACCCATGTACTTCAAGATCCTCATGGTACTCATATGAACAGTCACAATCAAAGCGTGACTGAGATACATCATTTTTTTAGATGACGACTCTATAACGAATATTATGGATTAAGAATACTGATCAGCGATACGGATTTGATATTTTGGAACATCACGATGTCTTGCCGGCATCATTGAAAACTGTTGACCGCTTCTCTCTTGCAGGAAACAAGCCTATGTTTATGTCTAGTTTTGTCTTTTTGAATTTGGTGCTAATACTGTTATATGGAAATGGAATAGGTCTTTGGATTATGGACGCGGATATTCTCTAATGGACGACGGCTGGATTATGAATGACGGACTAGACGCTTGTAATTTCATGACTAGCAATTATTCTGAGAGTACAACAAAATTTCTTCTCCGTTACAAAAGGTATACTTGGTTTGTAGATCCCCCACGCTCTCCCACGGACCTCATTTTACTAGACCTCATTTTCCTGTACCTCAGTTTACTGGATCTCGTCATCAAATATGTATGTACTTATAACACCATTCATGCCGTTCCTATGACTTTTACAACGAAAATCCGATGGAATAGGAATATTGATCAGCAATACGGATTTTCTATCTGGAACATCATAAAGTCTTTCCGGCATCATTGAAACCTTTGACCTCTTCTCTTTTGCCGGAAACTACTCTATGTTTATGTATACTACGATTGCTTTAATTTGGTGCTAATACTGTTACTGTGGTTGTCCATATTTGGCGTTGCGTATTGGAGTATGCCTTTACGGTGTTTGTCTATTGTTGGTAGATTTCTATACTTGGCATCACGAATTTGAAGTCTCACCATTATGTTGTTTGTCTATACTTGGTGTCACCTATTGAACTGCCTCACCATCATATTCTTCGCGTCACGTATTGAAATGTCTCACTATTTTGGGGGTTGTCTATATTTGATATCAAGTTTTGAACTGTCTCGCCAGTGCATTGTTGTCCACATGTGCACATCGGTGGCCCATGTGTGGGCTAACTTGATATTGTTTCCGGATAATAAAATCAGAAGGTGCAACGAAGTCTTTCTTCAAATTTGGTACGCATACTTAACAGTAGCTGGTATCAGATCCGTCATTCAATATCCATAAATAAGTTTCCGCGTCAATGAATGACCTATTTTGCATGACAATTTTCACCAATTACAAATGTGTAAGAAATAAAAATATAAAAAAGATAGTTTCCTGTAAGAGAGAAGCGGTCAACTGTTTTCAATGATGTCAGCAAGACATGCTGCTGTCCTGTACATAAATCCTAATCACCGATCATTATTTTTTATCCAAGATAATTATCTAAGGTATTATCTCAGTCATGCTTTGATTGTGAGTGTTCATATGTACACAATGGGGATGAAAACATTATATTCAAACGGCCCTAGCCACGGGTTAAGAGGAATTAGACACAGGTTGCGAAACGTAGCGCCAGAGATCTTGCACGCTAAAATCGTATGTTGCCGTCAGTGTACGATATGTATCACAGAATTTGAGAACATTTGAATGAAGACGTTTGGTGGTATAGTCTTGTTTGACAAGTTTGTGTCGTAATATTCTTTGGCGTTGATAAAGGGTTTGCATCGCACTCGAGCGGATTTTCACACACCCTCTGTCATTTGTCTTGTTATTGCGTAAACTATGCACATGATCCATATGTATATATATTATTGGAAAGCAATTCTTTCCAGTATTATATAATAATCTGTTGGTTACAGTGTTAAATGGATATCATTATCGAAAATGAGCCTCCATTTTCAAACGTTTATATCATTGGATTGATTACTTTGCCATGTAGGACAACTCTTACTTTGCCATGTAGGACAACTCGTCAACAAACTATGACTGCCTCAGTTTTTCAAATTTCGGGCTAGATATTTTTCTGAGGAATTTTGGATATTTCCAATTGAACAAAATTGAATAAAATGGATAGGTCCTAATTTGAGCGCATATATCTTGTCCATCTGGAAATAACCCGGAAAACTAAGGCATCGTCCCTTTTTCCTACTTGCATCGTCCCTTTTTCCTACTTGGTGTAGAACAATCATGCCAAATTTCAAACTTATCAAGGATATTTTAATGAATCAACTGTTGTCCTTGTACAGCGAGTGTAAATAATGAAATGGGAGAAATCGGTGAAGAAAACTGACCTTGTCGAAGACCACGCTTCTTTCTCGAATTATTGCACTGTACTTGTCCCGGATCCAATTATTAACATGGGTTACTAATTATACCTGTGTTAGTCAATACTTCGTCTTTGAAAACAACATTTGAAATAAAAGATTAAAAGGTGATTTTCTCTATAAAGATCAACCCCAGTAGTATAGTAAGTGCATATTCGGTAAAGTTGACCTACTTTCGAGGAGGTCACGGGGAGGTGAAGGTCACTATAGTTCCGGCAAAGGAGTGCACCGTCTCAATAATTTGCATATTGGGGAGGTCATGTCGAGGTCACGTGACATCCGGGGCATGTATTCCTCCGCGGTGATGCGGTCTGGCGGTGATGTGGTCTGCCTCCGCGGACAGAAATTAGTCCCACGGAAAAAATGTATGGAATGTATGTGTGGACCCTGGGATGTACTTACATGTACTGACCTTCAACATCCGGGACCTTTTCAACATCCGGATGACGTCATGTGTGACGTCACTTCCGGTTTTCGCGCGTGACCTTGGAGAGGGTTTCCCAGTGGGTTTCCCCACTGGGTTTTTCCCCGGGTCCGGCCGCACGCAGTGCGCGGGTTATCCGGCCGCACGCCTGCGCAACTCCTGCGCGGGTTATTCGGTCGCACGCCTGCGCGGGATCACCGGAAGTGCGCAGGTCACCTTGGTATAATAAAAGGATTGACCTGTAATCCTTATTGTTGTTGTTGCTGCTCCCTTTTTAGACTAACCAATCAGAATAATACTTATCACGGACTACAGCCCGTAGAGCTGCGTATAGTGCATTGTCGGCTCTCTATCGAGCGGCCAACCCCCAGGGAATACAACGTGCCCAAGTCCGAGATTGGATAAAAAAACAAGACATCTATGCCTTACATCGAGCTGCCCGTCGCCATTTTCCACGGAACCGAGTCATCGTGGGAGGACTAGATGCTCAATGACAAGCAGATTTGGTCGATATGAGCGCCTTCGCCAAACACAACGATGGGAATCGGTATATCTTGACGTGCATCGATATCCTGTCAAAGTATGCGTGGGTGGTACCCATCCGCACGGGGGCGAATCTCATAGCGGCGTTCAAGGACATCTTCAAGACTGGGCGCAAACCCTTGTATTTGCAAACCGACGAAGGCACGGAATTCCTCAACAGACCGTTCTAAACCTTTCTCAAGAAAAATAAGGTCTTCTTCTTTCACACCTACAACGAGACCAAGGCTTCCGTGGTGGAAAGGTTCAACAGGACATTCAAAGGCCGCATGTATAAATATTTCACCTATAATAATACAAGACGGTACATCGCTGTTCTCCCGAAACTTGTGAGTGGTTACAATCGAGCTTATCACCGTAGTATACAGAGAGCCCCCCTTACCGTCACCCAACGCAATGATGCCCCAAGTCCGGCGTGTCTTGTACCCCAGGCAATTGCAGCGAACGCCGAAGGAGGTGTTCAAGGTCGGGGACCCTGTACGGATCAGTAAAGTCAAGGGCAATCTTGAGTAAAGTTACTTGCCCAACTGGAGGGATGAGCACTTCCTGACTAAACGCCGCCTACCCCGAAACACACGTCTATGAACTGGAAGATCTTCAAGGGGAACCGTTGCTAGGGACGTTTAGCGAGATGGAACTACAGCCTGTCGTAAAAACAAAGCAAGACTACTATACGGTGGAGCAGATTTTGAAAACGGAACGTCGACGTGGCAAACTGTTTCATTTCGTCAAATGGCAAGGCTGGCCCAGTTCCTTCAATTCCTGAGTCGCGGCCAACCAGGTGAAACGATTATAAAACCAGACACCACCGCCATCGTCCTTCATTCCACGTTCGACCATGGTGCTATGGACAAACAGCAGCTGCCTCTGAACATAGCGTCTCCCAAAACGCGCAAAGCGCAAGTGGGCTTTGTGGTGACATTACTAGCCCTGCTGGCTGTGTTGTACGGGGGTGTGTTTTGCGAAGTAGCCTATCTCAGCACTCTACTTAACCGACCTACATCACCAGCTATGAGTGGCAGTCAAACCAGTCTAGAGACCTTCTCTACACCAGTCAAACCCGTGATCGAAACGAGCCCAGTCATCAACACCATCACACCCCGTGTACAGTGTAGGTCAGCACGTACATCGAGCCCCACACCGAGCTCCACACCTATACCAAGTACACCCACTACGTCTGAAGACCTACCGGATTTCATCCCTCACAGTGAACGCCCATCGACAACGGTACCAAAGCTGGACGCACCGACGACCCCAGTTCACTCGTACCAAATTTACAAGAGCGGGTTACCAAGACAGCGGATACACCTCCAACCATGGACTCGCGATGGCAACATCCCTTCACTTGCGTCATCGCTGGACCAACGGGTTCCGGCAAAACATACATCGTCCAGAAACTCCTCCAACACGTCGACAGCATGATCACCCCACCCATTGCTCGGGTCGTGTGGTGTTACGGAGAATGGCAAGCGGCGTATGCAGCAATGCCCCACATCACGTTCGTGGAATGCCTATCCAACCTGGCCGATTTGGAACCCGACACCTTGGTGGTTCTCGATGGCGGAGACGGACAGTCGGGTCATCCAACTCTTTACCAAAGGCAGCCATCACCGACGCCTCAGCATCATCTACATTGTGCAGAATCTGTTCAGTAAAAACAAAGAACATCGGAACATCAGATTAAATGACCACTACCTGGTGGTCTTCAAAAACCCGAGAGATACCACTCAACTGCTGCACCTGGCGAGACAGGTGTACCCTGGGCGCACTGCGTTTGCGTTGGAAGCCTTGCTCTGCGTTGGAAGCCTATAAAGATGCGACAACCCCTCAGCACGGGTATATGCTCTTCGACCACAAGCAAGCCACCCCCGACCACCTTCCACCACGGACCGTTATCTTTTCCGGAGAGACCCACCAGGTGCTCATGCAAAAATAATGTAAAGTTTGAAAATGGGGATAATTAAAGAATTAATACAACATCATGGTTGATTTTTGTTCAATATTCAGGAGGTAGGTAGATAAAAAGAGCAGGGTTGTGGGTTCTAGCATTAGCTGTACATGATGTCTGCGCGAGTACGGAAGCACGCTCCGACGCTCCGTGTATTGAAGACGGCCCCACCCGAGTTGGTTCGAACCATTGTACGAGGTGCGGACCCTGACCTTGTACACTGTCTGTGCGAAATCGGGTACAACCTGTTAAAAGGCAACGTACCACTGACTCCGACACAGAAGACCAAGTTGACCAAGCATAAGAAAGGTCTGCGAACCCTAGTCCAGAAGCGGGTCTCTCAAACACAAACGAAAAAGGTTTTACAGAAAGGCGGCTTTCTCGGGGCCATCTTAGCACCGTTGGCCGCTTCCGTGTTGGGTCCAGTAAAGGGTGGACTGTTCGGCCGAAAATGAACCACACGAAAAAACGGTCCTCATCGAACCTCGGCTTGTTCAAAACTTCCAGTCACCGTACCCCGTACCCTCTACGGTGAAGACGATAAACACCCTCGATGAAGAGATGCGTCAGATCTTACAACGACCGGGGTTCACAATGAAACGCTTCAGCGGTACATGACGTTCATGGACCAATACAAAACTCTCTCTACCCCAGCAGTACCACCACCTCCACCACGCGACACACCACCGACCTCAGCATCGCTCCAACAGCCGCCAGTACCAGAGGTACCAACCATAGCCCCACAGTGGGTCGAAGACGAAGTCCTGAACAGTGTACCTGCATCGTTCGAGAAACAAGCTGGCCTGGTATTACAACGGGTGAAACAGAATCCTAATACTACTGGTACAGAATCAGGTGGTCCCCGGTACTCACATGACGGATTTAGTGAATGCGTCAACGCAGGTCGCACACGGATCCTCGAGGATGGAAGGTCTTCGCTCAAGGCTTGAAAGACATGCATGTACCACAGGAATTGGTGGGGAACCCCAAGCGCTGGGCCTGGATGCAGCGTGCCTCGCCGGTGCACGCAGAACGACAGACTCCATAACCTTGGGAAGCCGAGTGGGAACCGGCGTCACACCCTAAAACACCATAACGTCGGGCACCTACTTTTTCACCCTTTGTACCACGCCACCCCCTGAAACTACGTCCATCAAGATCTATGACACGTAGCAAGTCACCGCGACCATCACGACGATTAGCGCCCAAGGGTTGGGAGAAGTATTAAACCCGGGAGCAGCAGCAGGAAAGCTCAGTCATGTTTTACCTCACCCTACCCAGTAACAGTTCGCTCGGTGTGTTTCCTGACAACACATTGACCAAGTACCTGACCTAGTTACCGCAGCCGTTGCATTTACCTGGACGCTGTGAATGTAGACTCGTGGATATCCAATACCCTTACTCGTGGTGCAACGTGCAGGCCGGTGAAGTGTGGAACGAGATGACCGACGGAGGACAAGAAACCCGACTCACTCTACCCGAAGGCCAATACGATACCCCCAAGGAGTTCATGCAGGGACTGAGAAGTCTGATGCATTATAAGTTTACGGGACGTCACGAATACTTCAAAACTCATAAAAACCTTTCCCTTCAAAAATCATGTGGACTTCGATTACAGTGCACACAACGACAAGGCCTGTCTCACTCTCAGCTTCAATGTGAGTGTCGAAATCAGTCCTACCCTACAGTAAATGCTGGGTCTCGATCTACAGGGGTACGCTGGCCCCACCGGCGAAACAGCCCACACCACGATGGACATGCGTGGTGGTAGGTATGGCCTGTACATCTACTCAGACGTGGTCGATGCACACATTGTCGGAGATAGCAACCTACCTCTACTACGTGTATGCCCGGTGAAAGGCAAGTATGGAGATCAAGCCACCCCCAGTTTCAAGCACATCGTTTATCTACTGGTCAGTCAGACCGATATTAGCTCCAACATCATCGATATAAGAAACGACATCGGGCAACCGATTGCATTCGAGCGTGGGAAAGTGGTGCTGACACTTCATTTCCGTCAAGTCCGAGCGGTTCACTTTGCATAATGAAGGTGCCTTACGAGTGCGGTGCACGCAGCTATATGGACCATTATGCCCAACAGGCCGGGGGTAGCTTTCCGGTCTTTGCAGGTACACGCATGCAACGCGGACATGGGCTGGGGAACATACTCGGGAGCATCGTCGAAACGTTCCACCCCTTGGTGACGCGTGGGGTCAAAGCGATCGTCAAGCAAGCGGTACGCAGTGGACTGCAAGTCGCGGATGATGTCTTGGGCGGTGCGGCACCCAAAGAAGCACTGAAACGCCGAGCCAAAGAAGCAGGAGGCGTCTTGGTCGCCAAAGTACAACGCACCGTAGGGAATAAAAGACCTGCACCACCTCCACCACGCACCAGCCGACGGCCGACCAACCGACGACGCACATCGAAGACCCAGGATATCTTTTCTTAAACATGGCTTTCATCCACGCCGAATCGTGTCCTTCTACCAACAGTGAATTTGCTTTGTGGACCGTCCCGCCCACAGACCAGTACAGAAGAGTGGTTATGGGTGGAACATCTCCCCTTTCCAGCATTACAGCCACAGGCCCCATTGAATTCACCATCACCAACGCTGATACGACCTACCTGGATTTAGCACATACGTACCTGTACGTGAAACCTAAAATCACCAATAAAGATGGGTCTGTCCTCAAAGCAGATGCACCCGTGGGTCCAGTGAATCTCTGGCTCCATTGGCTATTCCAGCAAGTGGATATATCCCTCAGTAATGAACTGGTGAGCGCATCGACGAACACGTACCCGTACCGAGCCTACATCGAAACACTGTTATCCTACGGGCGTGACGCTAAAAAGTCGTATTTGACAGCCCCGTTGTTCTACCGAGATACCCCAGGCAAGATGGAGGCGAGTCCCGATAATGACGGCTATACGGAGAGAATGGATTTCACAGCAGTCACTCGGTCGATATGATGGGACGTCTGCATGCGGACTTATTCATGCAGGACCGATACCTCTTGAATGGAGTAACTGTCAAAATACGACTAGTGCGCGCAGCGCCTGCGTTTGCCTTGATGGCCCCGAATGATGACCTCGAGTATAACATTGTCATCCAAGAGGCCAGTCTGTTTGTACGCAAAATGAAACCGAGCCCAGGTGTACAGTTCGGGCACATCAGAGTCTTGGAGAATGAAAGCATCCAAGGCTGCTATAAAACAGAGAAGGAATTGGTCCTGTTCAATAAGTTTCTGAGGTGTCTCTTGTTGCATACGTGGTATGAATTTGGGAAGCGTAGCTCTAATTATTGAAGAGACTTCATCAATACTGTAAAGAAATTTGTCGAGGTGTTCAACTGTTATCACAATTGTTTGACGATCGAATGAATTTACCGTCCCCCGATAAAGAATACAACACCGAAAATTAAAAATTGTATATTTTCTGAACTAGAGATTGGCAGTAAACCTGCAATAGGTGTCCGAATCGTGGTAAACATAGTAGCCCAGAATGCATAGCGGCATTCATTCATGTTTTTTGTATTCATGCACACTGCAAGCTGCAGTCAAAATTCAATAATATTGTATTGTAGACATGTACAAGAATAAAGTCCCTGAATCTGATTCATATTCATTTATTTGTGTGGCAATTGACAACGAGAAAATACTATAAGTATTCACCAATTGAACACGGCAAAAATACCCTAACGTTATTAAAAAACATTCAAATCACAGACAGAAAACCTTTATCAACATCAAAAATTAATTTTACCTTCACTGCGCGGCCCAAACGGAAAATTATTTTGTCAACAAGCTGTCATCAGGTCGGAGCAAAGGACTAACTGGGATATAGACCCCACTTGGGATATTAAATCCAAGTAAATATATCCTAATTTCATACTAAACGTCAATGGCGAATTTCGGCATCTAAACTACAAAAACAGGATACAATCAACTTCACAACTGCCAATCCGATTGTATAATTTTACTGACTTTTCTTTGCCAAAATTATTCTATGTTATTACAATTACGTGCATTATTTTTTCGTGTTGTTGTTTGCAGTATATTTCCCATCATTCGCAACTGATATATGTCTTTATACGAACAGGATAACTAGCAAAATATGTCAGCTTGCAATCATGGAAGCATAAAAATGATATCCATTGTGAGATATTTTGTCCCAGTACCCTGACCTGGTCATGATTATGGATATGGTCAGAATATAGAAGCTTATGTTTGCTAGATGAAAAATGATCCTGGACGATAAGATCAGTCAATATGAAAATTGGAGCTAAAAGGTTGCTTTCGCTTGATGGAATAAATCAAGTTTTCCTTGCAAGAAATGTTTTCAAACTAATAGCGCACAAAATAGCGGCTTTCAGCAGGCCATGTGCTCCAATCATGCAGTGGCGCAAAAACTTGCAACATTCATTTACTTGACAAGATTAACAAGTGTGCGCCTGGAAACAAACTACTTGTAATCAATCACATGACGGGTATAAAACGTTTTACATACTTCGAGCTGACAGAACGCCACGCTCGCACTTGCGCGTCACAGTGTCAAAACTCTCCAGACTAATGGACTGAAAACTGAACTGCCTCCTTCTCTCTCCTCTCTCAAACTCTCTTTCCGGGACTGCACTATAATTTTGGCAGTGCGGTTCAGCCGATCTTAAAACATGACGTCTTTTCGTCAATTTGGTGTATTTCATTGGCTGGCAGAGCCGAAGATGAAGTCGGCATATTCCGTGACTACGACCTGTGCCATATTGACCAGTTTACAGAAAAACACAATCTTTCGAAGAAAATCTCCCAAGATATCAGCAGAGGTGTTGTCCAGGAAACGCAACCGACATATTCTTCAATATCTGCACCTAGAAACGGTTCGTCGTGTGATTAATTCAGAGAAATTATTCCAAACTAGGTGGAACTACTTCATATCGCGTTCAATAAGCGGAGTGACGTGGAACTTTCAGTCATTCTCTCATTTTGCGCAGGGGTGTTGTAATGAAAACCATACCGCTTGGATAGATGGCACCTCTGAAATTACCCATAAGCCAGTTCACCTAGCATTGCAAGAAACAGGGAAACTTCCCTGTTTAAAAAACCAGCCCAGTACTCGATTCGACCAGTACAGACCAAGGTCTTTTCCATCCCTAAAGGGAATATGATTGCCAATCAAGAAAATCTGTTTCTGTGAGATTTGTCCAAGCGTTTAACCCTAGCCTGTGTGGAGAACTTCAGTTATAATGGGGCTCGAGGAATCCGTTCAAGTGGGCTTTGTGGTGACATTACTAGCCCTGCTGGCTGTGTTGTACGGGGGTGTGTTTTGCGAAGTAGCCTATCTCAGCACTCTACTTAACCGACCTACATCACCAGCTATGAGTGGCAGTCAAACCAGTCTAGAGACCTTCTCTACACCAGTCAAACCCGTGATCGAAACGAGCCCAGTCATCAACACCATCACACCCCGTGTACAGTGTAGGTCAGCACGTACATCGAGCCCCACACCGAGCTCCACACCTATACCAAGTACACCCACTACGTCTGAAGACCTACCGGATTTCATCCCTCACAGTGAACGCCCATCGACAACGGTACCAAAGCTGGACGCACCGACGACCCCAGTTCACTCGTACCAAATTTACAAGAGCGGGTTACCAAGACAGCGGATACACCTCCAACCATGGACTCGCGATGGCAACATCCCTTCACTTGCGTCATCGCTGGACCAACGGGTTCCGGCAAAACATACATCGTCCAGAAACTCCTCCAACACGTCGACAGCATGATCACCCCACCCATTGCTCGGGTCGTGTGGTGTTACGGAGAATGGCAAGCGGCGTATGCAGCAATGCCCCACATCACGTTCGTGGAATGCCTATCCAACCTGGCCGATTTGGAACCCGACACCTTGGTGGTTCTCGATGGCGGAGACGGACAGTCGGGTCATCCAACTCTTTACCAAAGGCAGCCATCATCGACGCCTCAGCATCATCTACATTGTGCAGAATCTGTTCAGTAAAAACAAAGAACATCGGAACATCAGATTAAATGACCACTACCTGGTGGTCTTCAAAAACCCGAGAGATACCACTCAACTGCTGCACCTGGCGAGACAGGTGTACCCTGGGCGCACTGCGTTTGCGTTGGAAGCCTTGCTCTGCGTTGGAAGCCTATAAAGATGCGACAACCCCTCAGCACGGGTATATGCTCTTCGACCACAAGCAAGCCACCCCCGACCACCTTCGACCACGGACCGTTATCTTTTCCGGAGAGACCCACCAGGTGCTCATGCAAAAATAATGTAAACACACCCACAGTGGGCCCCCAGCTGAGGTGTGTGTGTTTGAAAATGGGGATAATTAAAGAATTAATACAACATCATGGTTGATTTTTGTCTCTGTTCAATATTCAGGAGGTAGGTAGATAAAAAGAGCAGGGTTGTGGGTTCTAGCATTAGCTGTACATGATGTCTGCGCGAGTACGGAAGCACGCTCCGACGCTCCGTGTATTGAAGACGGCCCCACCCGAGTTGGTTCGAACCATTGTACGAGGTGCGGACCCTGACCTTGTACACTGTCTGTGCGAAATCGGGTACAACCTGTTAAAAGGCAACGTACCACTGACTCCGACACAGAAGACCAAGTTGACCAAGCATAAGAAAGGTCTGCGAACCCTAGTCCAGAAGCGTGTCTCTCAAACACAAACGAAAAAGGTTTTACAGAAAGGCGGCTTTCTCGGGGCCATCTTAGCACCGTTGGCCGCTTCCGTGTTGGGTCCAGTAAAGGGTGGACTGTTCGGCCGAAAATGAACCACACGAAAAAACGGTCCTCATCGAACCTCGGCTTGTTCAAAACTTCCAATCACCGTACCCCGTACCCTCTACGGTGAAGACGATAAACACCCTCGATGAAGAGATGCGTCAGATCTTACAACGACCGGGGTTCACAATGAAACGCTTCAGCGGTACATGACGTTCATGGACCAATACAAAACTCTTTCTACCCCAGCAGCACCACCACCTCCACCACGCGACACACCACCGACCTCAGCATCGCTCCAACAGCCGCCATTACCAGAGGTACCAACCATAGCCCCACAGTGGGTCGAAGACGAAGTCCTGAACAGTGTACCTGCATCGTTCGAGAAACAAGCTGGCCTGGTATTACAACGGGTGAAACAGAATCCTAATACTACTGGTACAGAATCAGGTGGTCCCCGGTACTCACATGACGGATTTAGTGAATGCGTCAACGCAGGTCGCACACGGATCCTCGAGGATGGAAGGTCTTCGCTCAAGGCTTGAAAGACATGCATGTACCACAGGAATTGGTGGGGAACCCCAAGCGCTGGGCCTGGATGCAGCGTGCCTCGCCGGTGCACGCAGAACGACAGACTCCATAACCTTGGGAAGCCGAGTGGGAACCGGCGTCACACCCTAAAACACCATAACGTCGGGCACCTACTTTTTCACCCTTTGTACCACGCCACCCCCTGAAACTACGTCCATCAAGATCTATGACACGTAGCAAGTCACCGCGACCATCACGACGATTAGCGCCCAAGGGTTGGGAGAAGTATTAAACCCGGGAGCAGCAGCAGGAAAGCTCAGTCATGTTTTACCTCACCCTACCCAGTAACAGTTCGCTCGGTGTGTTTCCTGACAACACATTGACCAAGTACCTGACCTAGTTACCGCAGCCGTTGCATTTACCTGGACGCTGTGAATGTAGACTCGTGGATATCCAATACCCTTACTCGTGGTGCAACGTGCAGGCCGGTGAAGTGTGGAACGAGATGACCGACGGAGGACAAGAAACCCGACTCACTCTACCCGAAGGCCAATACGATACCCCCAAGGAGTTCATGCAGGGACTGAGAAGTCTGATGCATTATAAGTTTACGGGACGTCACGAATACTTCAAAACTCATAAAAACCTTTCCCTTCAAAAATCATGTGGACTTCGATTACAGTGCACACAACGACAAGGCCTGTCTCACTCTCAGCTTCAATGTGAGTGTCGAAATCAGTCCTACCCTACAGTAAATGCTGGGTCTCGATCTACAGGGGTACGCTGGCCCCACCGGCGAAACAACCCACATCACGATGGACATGCGTGGTGGTATGTATGGCCTGTACATCTACTCAGACGTGGTCGATGCACACATTGTCGGAGATAGCAACCTACCTCTACTACGTGTATGCCCGGTGAAAGGCAAGTATGGAGATCAAGCCACCCCCAGTTTCAAGCACATCGTTTATCTACTGGTCAGTCAGACCGATATTAGCTCCAACATCATCGATATAAGAAACGACATCGGGCAACCGATTGCATTCGAGCGTGGGAAAGTGGTGCTGACACTTCATTTCCGTCAAGTCCGAGCGGTTCACTTTGCATAATGAAGGTGCCTTACGAGTGCGGTGCACGCAGCTATATGGACCATTATGCCCAACAGGCCGGGGGTAGCTTTCCGGTCTTTGCAGGTACACGCATGCAACGCGGACATGGGCTGGGGAACATACTCGGGAGCATCGTCGAAACGTTCCACCCCTTGGTGACGCGTGGGGTCAAAGCGATCGTCAAGCAAGCGGTAAGCAGTGGACTGCAAGTCGCGGATGATGTCTTGGGCGGTGCGGCACCCAAAGAAACACTGAAACGCCGAGCCAAAGAAGCAGGAGGCGTCTTGGTCGCCAAAGTACAACGCACCGTAGGGAATAAAAGACCTGCACCACCTCCACCACGCACCAGCCGACGGCCGACCAACCGACGACGCACATCGAAGACCCAGGATATCTTTTCTTAAACATGGCTTTCATCCACGCCGAATCGTGTCCTTCTACCAACAGTGAATTTGCTTTGTGGACCGTCCCGCCCACAGACCAGTACAGAAGAGTGGTTATGGGTGGAACATCTCCCCTTTCCAGCATTACAGCCACAGGCCCCATTGAATTCACCATCACCAACGCTGATACGACCTACCTGGATTTAGCACATACGTACCTGTACGTGAAACCTAAAATCACCAATAAAGATGGGTCTGTCCTCAAAGCAGATGCACCCGTGGGTCCAGTGAATCTCTGGCTCCATTGGCTATTCCAGCAAGTGGATATATCCCTCAGTAATGAACTGGTGAGCGCATCGACGAACACGTACCCGTACCGAGCCTACATCGAAACACTGTTATCCTACGGGCGTGACGCTAAAAAGTCGTATTTGACAGCCCCGTTGTTCTACCGAGATACCCCAGGCAAGATGGAGGCGAGTCCCGATAATGACGGCTATACGGAGAGAATGGATTTCACAGCAGAGTCACTCGGTCGATATGATGGGACGTCTGCATGCGGACTTATTCATGCAGGACCGATACCTCTTGAATGGAGTAACTGTCAAAATACGACTAGTGCGCGCAGCGCCTGCGTTTGCCTTGATGGCCCCGAATGATGACCTCGAGTATAACATTGTCATCCAAGAGGCCAGTCTGTTTGTACGCAAAATGAAACCGAGCCCAGGTGTACAGTTCGGGCACATCAGAGTCTTGGAGAATGAAAGCATCCAAGGCTGCTATAAAACAGAGAAGGAATTGGTCCTGTTCAATAAGTTTCTGAGGTGTCTCTTGTTGCATACGTGGTATGAATTTGGGAAGCGTAGCTCTAATTATTGAAGAGACTTCATCAATACTGTAAAGAAAGTCTAGGCAAATGAGAGTTGCATAGGTGGTACCATTGGAAGATGGAAACAAATTTGTCGAGGTGTTCAACTGTTATCACAATTGTTTGACGATCGAATGAATTTACCGTCCCCCGATAAAGAATACAACACCGAAAATTAAAAATTGTATATTTTCTGAACTAGAGATTGGCAGTAAACCTGCAATAGGTGTCCGAATCGTGGTAAACATAGTAGCCCAGAATGCATAGCGGCATTCATTCATGTTTTTTGTATTCATGCACACTGCAAGCTGCAGTCAAAATTCAATAATATTGTATTGTAGACATGTACAAGAATAAAGTCCCTGAATCTGATTCATATTCATTTATTTGTGTGGCAATTGACAACGAGAAAATACTATAAGTATTCACCAATTGAACACGGCAAAAATACCCTAACGTTATTAAAAAACATTCAAATCACAGACACAGAAAACCTTTATCAACATCAAAAATTAATTTTACCTTCACTGCGCGGCCCAAACGGAAAATTATTTTGTCAACAAGCTGTCATCAGGTCGGAGCAAAGGACTAACTGGGATATAGACCCCACTTGGGATATTAAATCCAAGTAAATATATCCCAATTTCATACTAAACGTCAATGGCGAATTTCGGCATCTAAACTACAAAAACAGGATACAATCAACTTCACAACTGCCAATCCGATTGTATAATTTTACTGACTTTTCTTTGCCAAAATTATTCTATGTTATTACAATTACGTGCATTATTTTTTCGTGTTGTTGTTTGCAGTATATTTCCCATCATTCGCAACTGATATATGTCTTTATACGAACAGGATAACTAGCAAAATATGT
Organism: Hanleya hanleyi; assembly: GCA_036873755.1. NCBI lineage: Eukaryota > Metazoa > Mollusca > Polyplacophora > Lepidopleurida > Hanleyidae > Hanleya > Hanleya hanleyi. Next base: position 2,404 of record JAVTVY010048379.1, on the reverse strand, counting down.
CAGCTTGCAATCATGGAAGCATAAAAATGATATCCATTGTGAGATATTTTGTCCCAGTACCCTGACCTGGTCATGATTATGGATATGGTCAGAATATAGAAGCTTATGTTTGCTAGATGAAAAATGATCCTGGACGATAAGATCAGTCAATATGAAAATTGGAGCTAAAAGGTTGCTTTCGCTTGATGGAATAAATCAAGTTTTCCTTGCAAGAAATGTTTTCAAACTAATAGCGCACAAAATAGCGGCTTTCAGCAGGCCATGTGCTCCAATCATGCAGTGGCGCAAAAACTTGCAACATTCATTTACTTGACAAGATTAACAAGTGTGCGCCTGGAAACAAACTACTTGTAATCAATCACATGACGGGTATAAAACGTTTTACATACTTCGAGCTGACAGAATGCCACGCTCGCACTTGCGCGTCACAGTGTCAAAACTCTCCAGACTAATGGACTGAAAACTGAACTGCCTCCTTCTCTCTCCTCTCTCAAACTCTCTTTCCGGGACTGCACTATAATTTTGGCAGTGCGGTTGAGCCGATCTTAAAACCTGACGTCTTTTCGTCAATTTGGTGTATTTCATTGGCTGGCAGAGCCGAAGATGAAGTCGGCATATTCCGTGACTACGACCTGTGCCATATTGACCAGTTTACAGAAAAACACAATCTTTCGAAGAAAATCTCCCAAGATATCAGCAGAGGTGTTGTCCAGGAAACGCAACCGACATATTCTTCAATATCTGCACCTAGAAACGGTTCGTCGTGTGATTAATTCAGAGAAATTATTCCAAACTAGGTCGAACTACTTCATATCGCGTTCAATAAACGGAGTGACGTGGAACTTTCAGTCATTCTCTCATTTTGCGCAGGGGTGTTGTAATGAAAACCATACCGCTTGGATAGATGGCACCTCTGAAATTACCCATAAGCCAGTTCACCTAGCATTGCAAGAAACAGGGAAACTTCCCTGTTTAAAAAACCAGCCCAGTACTCGATTCGACCAGTACAGACCAAGGTCTTTTCCATCCCTAAAGGGAATATGATTGCCAATCAAGAAAATCTGTTTCTGTGAGATTTGTCCAAGCGTTTAACCCTAGCCTGTGTGGAGAACTTCAGTTATAATGGGGCTCGAGGAATCCGTTCAAGTGGGCTTTGTGGTGACATTACTAGCCCTGCTGGCTGTGTTGTACGGGGGTGTGTTTTGCGAAGTAGCCTATCTCAGCACTCTACTTAACCGACCTACATCACCAGCTATGAGTGGCAGTCAAACCAGTCTAGAGACCTTCTCTACACCAGTCAAACCCGTGATCGAAACGAGCCCAGTCATCAACACCATCACACCCCGTGTACAGTGTAGGTCAGCACGTACATCGAGCCCCACACCGAGCTCCACACCTATACCAAGTACACCCACTACGTCTGAAGACCTACCGGATTTCATCCCTCACAGTGAACGCCCATCGACAACGGTACCAAAGCTGGACGCACCGACGACCCCAGTTCACTCGTACCAAATTTACAAGAGCGGGTTACCAAGACAGCGGATACACCTCCAACCATGGACTCGCGATGGCAACATCCCTTCACTTGCGTCATCGCTGGACCAACGGGTTCCGGCAAAACATACATCGTCCAGAAACTCCTCCAACACGTCGACAGCATGATCACCCCACCCATTGCTCGGGTCGTGTGGTGTTACGGAGAATGGCAAGCGGCGTATGCAGCAATGCCCCACATCACGTTCGTGGAATGCCTATCCAACCTGGCCGATTTGGAACCCGACACCTTGGTGGTTCTCGATGGCGGAGACGGACAGTCGGGTCATCCAACTCTTTACCAAAGGCAGCCATCATCGACGCCTCAGCATCATCTACATTGTGCAGAATCTGTTCAGTAAAAACAAAGAACATCGGAACATCAGATTAAATGACCACTACCTGGTGGTCTTCAAAAACCCGAGAGATACCACTCAACTGCTGCACCTGGCGAGACAGGTGTACCCTGGGCGCACTGCGTTTGCGTTGGAAGCCTTGCTCTGCGTTGGAAGCCTATAAAGATGCGACAACCCCTCAGCACGGGTATATGCTCTTCGACCACAAGCAAGCCACCCCCGACCACCTTCGACCACGGACCGTTATCTTTTCCGGAGTGACCCACCAGGTGCTCATGCAAAAATAATGTAAACACACCCACAGTGGGCCCCCAGCTAAGGTGTGTGTGTTTGAAAATGGGGATAATTAAAGAATTAATACAACATCATGGTTGATTTTTGTCTCTGTTCAATATTCAGGAGGTAGGTAGATAAAAAGAGCAGGGTTGTGGGTTCTAGCATTAGCTGTACATGATGTCTGCGCGAGTACGGAAGCACGCTCCGACGCTCCGTGTATTGAAGACGGCCCCACC
>JAVTVY010048378.1:0-22528 GCA_036873755.1 Hanleya hanleyi | reverse complement strand
AAAATGAAGGTCGAGGTCAGAGGTCAAAGGTCACTGGCCTAAAAAACAGGAAATCACTGAAGTGTTCGTGTCCGGACTATATCTGTGAACGTTTTCTATCCACAGTTGCAAGTTTTTGTGAGTGAATATGCTAGGTGAAGACGATGTGTCGCGTACCAAAAGTTGAGGTCAAGGTCAGAGGTCAAAGGTCACTGTTGCCTAAAATCAGGAAATCATTGACAGTTTTCTATCTACAGTTCTATTTTTTGGTGAGTGGATGCCCTGGGGAGGGGGGGAGGGGAACAATGTGTTGCATACCAAATGTAGGTTGAGGTCAGAGGTCAACGGTCCGTGTGACTGAAAAATCAGGAAATCATTAATAATTTTAATTTTTTTGTGAGTGGATTCAATAGGGGGAAATGAAGTGTCACCTTCCAAAATGTAGGTCAAAGTCAAGGTCACTGTGACCCCAAAATCGTGAAATTATTAGAACTACAGGGAGCCGTTTTGTCATGTACCAAAATGTAGGTCAAGGTCAAAGTCAATGTTACCCCAAAATCGTGAAATTGTTAAAAATCATGATTTTGAGAAATTACGGGGAGCCGTTTTGTCATGTACCAAAATTTAGATCCAGGTCAATAATCAAGGTCACAGGTCAAAGGTCAGTGTGACCTAAAAATCAGGAAATTATTAAAAAATACAATTTTTTTGTGAGTGGATTCAATAGGGGTAACTGAAGTGTCACATACCAAAAATTAGGTCATGGTCAAAAGTCACTGTGACTCCAACATCAGGAAATTATTAAAAATAACATTTTTTATGTCAGTAGATACATTAGGGGGACATGATGTGTCACATACCAAGATGTAGGTCAAGGTCACTGTGACCCCGAAATCTTGAAATTGTTATAAATCATGATTTTTTCTGTCCATTGAGAAATTATGGGGAGACGGTTTGTCATGTACCAAAATTTAGGTCAAAGTCAATAGTCAAGGTCACTGTGACCCCAGAATCAAGAAATCTTTAAAAATTATAATTTGTTTGTGTCAGTAGATACATTAGGGGGACATGATGTGTCACGTACCAAAATGTAGATCAAGGCCGAACGTCAAGTCACTGACCCCCAAAATCATGAAATTCATAAAACTCTGATTTCTTTGGAGTCCATTGATACATTGAGGGAAGACGATGTGTCGTGTACCAAAATTTAGGTCAGATCAAAGGTCAAGGTTACTGTGACCCCAAAATCAGGAAATCATCAAAAATAACTTTTTTTTCTGCCAGTAGATACATTAGAGGGACATGATGTGTTACATACCAAAATGTGGGTCAAACTTTGAGTATACCTTACTCGCATGGCAAAGAGGAGCCATACATCTTGAGATCAATTTGTCAAAGGTCAAGGTCACTGTGACCCCAAAATCAAGAAATCATTAAAAGTCACATTTTCATATGCCTGTCGAAGACGAGGTCGTGTAATGCGATGTTGCATTCTGTCCTTTCATCCATTAACACTTGTTGTCCATGATATCAATCTCTAGTTTGTAGGTACATGTGTTATTGGTACCAAACTTTGAGTATACCTTACTCGCATGGCAAAGAGGAGCCATACATCTTGAGATCAATTTGTCAAAGGTCAAGGTCACAGTCCCCCAAAACTGAATCAAGTTTAGCTGACTGTATGTGTTAGGTTGGAATATTCAGAGTTCTCTCCCCTACATGTATATGGCATTTGTCCTGTGGAGTTGTCTCCCATGTTTGAAACAGCTACATTTAGTTAAACTGTTGTGAAATAAAAACCATACATTTACTAATTCAATGGGGAGAGGGGTCCTCCATGAACTTCATACCTGTTTATTAACTCAAGAATAAAGGTTTACTTCATTATTTTCTTCTTCCTTCATGAAAAATTCTCTTGGCTGGAAGGAATCCATTTGCAGGAAAACTACTATTTTCTTGTGTTTGACTATTGTCGATTTCAATGTGGGATATGTGAGCTCTCGGCTCTTGCTTCAAGGTCAACTAGTTACCAAGACCATTTTAGTTTATCATTCAATATAAGATGTGATATATGTTACATTCTCAGAAGCACAAAATTGTAGACCTTTCCGTGGATTGCTAGCTACCAATTGGAATCAAGGCTATTAAACAACCTTGAAATTTGGACCAATGTAATTCCAGATATACGGGCGTATATTGAAGCCCCTTGGGCTCTTGTTAAATAAAGTTGTACAATAGAAGCATATTTGAATTGAGTGATGCATATCCTAAAAGATTATATTAATGAATATCAACTTATGATGAAATATGTACACCTCAACTTTTGGCATTAAGTACCATGACCAATAATCCAAGCAGAGTACCAAATTATTGTACTTTAACTTACACTCACTTACTCAGTGAAACACAGGGTTAAAATATTTCAATTTTTAGCAACAGGCGATTATCTCTTGGTAATTCAAAGAAAAATATTGGGTAATCCATTTGACCTTCATCACAGGCTTCAACAACGATTTGCTTCTCTGGACATAGCTAAAATAATCATTGTGCAATATAAATGAAATGAAATTTGTTCTTCAAAAAGGGTAATAAATAATGTTACAAGGTTCTTTATTCCAACCGTTTGATTTCTGTTGTTTTATCAGTGGAAGATAAACCAGTGAGTGAACACAGGTAACAAATGATCCCTTGTTTTAGAAATTATAGTCAAGAAACATGCAGTACTAACATTGTAGACTGTGATAATATATAGTGAGTAGTTATAGTAGTTATTGATACATTTAATATAAAGATAATCCCGAGCTGCTTGTCATCTATTAGTTTCTAGGTTGCAAATTGAATTATTGTTCCTCCATACTTTTTTTTCAGCAGGCTGTGATCAACCCCCCTCCCCCCCCCCCTTAATCTCACTGGCCCACCTTACTATATCTCCCTGCTCCAAACTGATTAATATGCGAAAGACATCAATTGTTTAAACTAGTCTAGATTCATATTGTACTTCAATCTCTTAAAATCAGAAGAGTTTTAGGTTGTGTATATGTAGACTAATTCTAACAATTAAGTCTAAACCCTCAACTTCCATTTCAGTCTCTCCTAGAACCAATTAATGTAACACCATTGTGTACAAACTGCTCACAGTGATTACATATCAGGGGCTTGTCATTGGTCAGTTGTTATTAATTATGATATTAATATGAGTATCAATATCATAATTAATAACAACTGACCAATGACAAGCCCCTGTGTTACAAATTACTGCACATTTTCATTGCAGTTGACCTTGATATGTATGCATGTGTTTATCTATGGCCTGATCACTTAGGCTTACATGAAGCTTCCATGTAGTAGTTCTGATATTTCATGATCGCAGGCCAGTCTGTTGTCTTTGTTAAGAGTATCATGAATTAAATTTACAGCTATTATACTCAAATAGATGTATTTCGATACCAAAACAAAAACAGATTTAACAGACTTTGGAGTTTTACAGCAGGTTGCCTAATGTGTAGAGTTTATTTTACATTCCTCACGATTTAAGCCTGGTGCACACAAGAGCTATCAGCTGAGCTAACGGCCTCAATTACCTGTCAGCTCAGGGGCTAGCTCTCGTGTGGTTTCAGCGCACACGGGAGCAAAAGATTCACTGAATTGATTTTAGTTCCCGCGGAACAGCTTCTTTAAGATCATGTGATCTTTCCTCACTGTGATCAGGCTCGGGTAAGAATGGCCATTTTGAACAGTCGTACATATAAATCACGTGAAAAGAAGATGCGTTTCATTGGCCTGTCGAATAAAATGGCTGAGCTGTTAGCTTACGTTCGCCGCACACGCTGAGGATTTGGCCTCGTGAGGCGAAATTATCAGACAAGTTTAATATTTTTCTCCCGGCCTCGCGAGGCCAAAAACTCACCAAAAACTGCCTGCACACGAGAGCTAGCCCCTGAGCTGACAGGCAATTGAGGCCGTTAGCTCAGCTGATAGCTCTTGTGTGCACCGGGCTTAAGGAAACCATCCTCAGCAAATATATTGTGGCATTGAAATAACCCATATTCAACACCATGTTATAATTGCTGAGATAAAGGGATTTTGCTTCAAGCTGCATTCACCTGGGCAATTGCTGATATATATTCTTTTAGGGCTGATTTTATAACATGTAGTACCACTACCAGGCTTGAATCTGTTCACTCATTGTGCTCAATTTTACCATTTCTTGTAGCATTTCCACATAAAGGGAAAGGCCTAAATTACTCAAGCAACACATCCATTCTAACTCGAAGATTTACAACTCCTCAATCACAGTTACATAATGGTCTTGAACCACAGCAGTAGTGGAGTTATTAAAATGGTAAGCCTTGCATTTCATATCTGCAAATTATATAGTTATAGTGGGCAGCTAGCTCACACAAAATTTCTTAGTGTCATGAAAGTTACATTTTACAATACAGATACCATTTGTATATGGCAACAAAAAATCCAGCACCCATTGTAAAATCCTGATAGAGTCGAAATGAGATATCCGTTGCGGATTCGCTACAGAACATTGAAACTGAAGTGGTGGATTTATCAAATGAAAGTCTGATGGGGTTTACGGTTTACTGAAATGTTTACAGACAGATGGAGAGGACATTCAATATATCTGCAGAAAAAATGTTCAGGCAAGAACTGGTCAAAGCTTGGCAATTTGTTCGGTACTTGTGTGGCTTTCTCCCAGAATGGTGCTATTGGAAATGACTCCATGGATATTACATATAACTTGGCTTATGGTTAAATGATATTTGTTTTATTCTATTCCTGTTATGTTACAGGCAGGGAAGAAATCAGGCAAAAGTAGTGGAAAGAAAAAGAAAGGATCTGGAAAGAAAAAGGGAAAGAAATCTGCCAAATCGGCGAAGTCGGCTAAAGTCGAACCAAGAGAAGTGGATATACTGAGCCCTGCAGCCATGGAAAACTTGTACTACATAGCTCATGGAACAACCGATGCCTTAGGACTTAGAGGCTTTGGTTGGTCAGATGGACCAAAGAAAAAAGGAGGAAAGAAAGGAAAAGGGAAGAAGAAAAAATGAATTCCAAGTTTCTCCTATGTACATATGTCATTTATCTCATGACAAATGGCTTGAAGATCTTTCTTTTCAAGAGTTATAAATTCATGAAAAAAGACACTGACAAACTGACTGCTGACATGTTGACAATTATTGACAATCATTTGACATCATTATCTTGGCAAATTCAGCCGAGGGAACTCGATATTCTTCAGTGTTAGACTGTACTGCGGACACATATGTTACTTTATCTGCCCTTGTCCTGTTAAAATGACAATGGAATTTAACTGCTGAATAGTTGTGCCTTTTAGTGCGAAAAAAACTGTGATAGTTCCCTCTGTCAAGTGCTCAGAATCCAGGGCCTGGGCCAAGTACTGATCGCTCAGCTGGGGAAAGTCACATCAGGGGGGACAACTCTGCATAGGTATAACATATTATCTCCCCTGATGTGCATCATGTTGGCATGCCGAGTGCTGACCGGATCTCTGACCATATTTAACGCTGCTGAAATTGTATATATTCATGCTATTGTACTTCAGCAGGAGAAATATTGAACTACATCTGTAATGAATGTAATATCTCATGATAAATGGAGAGCTTGATAGAAATAGGAGAAATAGCTGATACAGTATTAATCTTAGTAGTGCAATTTCCTAGTTTGTGTGCTGTTCATAAAGTATTTTATTCAGCTTTACATCATGATCACTCACAGATTGTCATATACAATACACACATCTTCATCAGTAATTATTCATGATTTGCCATCTGTACTTGCCCTGAACTCTCCGATAATCGCTCTAAAATAAGGTATACACAATGTAGCTTTGCTCTCAGATGTCAGAAGGGAACTTGTTTTGAGCCTGCATTTGAAAGTTTGTTCTCTCTGCCACTGCTAAGATGGAACTGATCTATATGAGTGCATATTGAAACACAGAGGACCAGAAACATGATTCATGAGGAAGAGCCATCATTTTCTCACACAGTATTTGTTTGATAATATCATTATTTTATATCGAAATGGTATGGAGTATGTTTGTAACTTTAGTCTCCCTCCCCAGACTGCGGGACCCAAGATAACCTCAGGTAATGCATGACAACCCCTCATGGCTTCCAGAAATGCTCTTTTATGTATGATCTCCAGTGTGTTTTGCTCTATATTGGGAGTGCCTGATATCATCCCACTCATAAATGGTCTGGGAGGTCATGGGTAGTTCTCCTATATTTAATATTTGGCAAGTACCAGGGTTTCATCTAGAAATTTTGAGTAGAGGTCTTCTACTTTTTTTTGTGAAAAACATATTGTGCGGTGACTTAACAGGCACAGGTTCTGGGGCCCGCCTAAGGCCTCAGCCATCAAAGACTAGACACACAAATATGCTATTAGAGCCACTTCCCAGCATCTCGTTCCCAATATCAAGGTTGATCATCTTTTAAAACGAAATGAATTTTGTGCATTTTTTTTTTCTTTGTGAAACATTTGTGCTTTGACTTTTGTAAAGGGGCCGAAATTCGGCCCAAATCATCTGTAGATGAAAAGAGTATATGTTTTGTCACCCCTCCCAAATATATCAGGACTTAGCCATTGTTGGGACCCATTCCATGATCAAATTTCTGGGTGGCTGAGTGGTCTAAGGCGCTTCACTGGTGACCGCTAGCCTCACACCGCTGAACCGGCACGGGTTCGAGCCCAGCTGGTCCATGTGTGAAAGTTTGTCAGTTACTTGCCGAAGGGCGGTGGTTCTCTTCGGGTACTCCGGCTTCCTCCACCAACCAAACTAACTGTCACCATATGAGTGAAACAAACTTGAGTGTGACATTAAGCCAAATTCCCTCCTCCCTCAAGTTTCTGGGGTGGATGGGTGGGAGCATGGTTAAATTACTGAAGCCTCCGGGGAGAGAAAGAAAATATCATTATAAGATCGAATGTACCTGTACAATCTCTGTAACTGCTAATGTTCTTATGATATTCCAATAACCATGTAATATGATCTCCAGATTTTATTGTTATTTACCTGTATATACATTGATTTGTGCCTTACATTTTACCTGGTGTATTATTAATGTGATCAAAGACTAAGTGACAGTGACATTTCAATGTACAGTACAGTTATAGCCAAGGCATATTTGTGATTTTACATTCAATATACCAGTAGCAACTTTCATGACAATTTCAATTATTGGCAAATTTTACTAGTATATTAAGAATGAAAAGATTGATTGGACATAGGTGCATTGTATATTGTGATATATTTTTTACATATTGACTAAGAAAGAAGAATATGAAAAATAAGAATATTCTCCATAAAATGCACTTTTGTTTGTGTCTGTTTTATGGTGTTGGTCCATCATTCATGTAGGAGTCCGGAGACTTTCCGGCTTTCCAGTAAGATACATGTAAGGTCAGAAGCAATAGAATCTTACATGAAAGATCTACCAGGTCTCTGTTGTATTGTCCAAATGCAGGCCTATCACTACCCATGGTGCGTGTGGTGCGAACTACCCCACTTTTTGCCCTTTTTTTTTGCTATTTTATTCCAAAAGTAAAAACAAATTTAAGATATCAAACCCAAATTTATCTGTAAAAATATGCTAAAATGCAGGAAATCAAGCGAAAAAATCAATATTTTCTGGAGGGGGTCCCTTGGCGCACATTCCTGAGATGGTAAGAAATGAAATATTGAAAACATTTGCACCCCTTTTGAAAATCCTAGTGACGGGCTGGAAATGTAACAATAACCATTTCTCAGAAAACCAACCACCCATCTTTCATATGTAGAGAAAGTATCATAAGGTGTCTAATGGTTCAGTCATGGTTCGTTAAGTGCAACTTTCAACTCGTTTTATCAAAATTGTGAAGAATTTGGGGTGATAACAGTTGGATATATGGAGGATATTTTTGCATAACCTTAATTTTTCACTGGTGCACTTCCTGTGATCCGATTGTCAGAGGCCTGACCATATCATTTGGTGTTGTCTAGAGCATTAAATTTGAACTGTCCATCTGTCTGTGTTTCAATAGCACAGAGGTACTCGTCAGATCACCAAATTTAGGCAATGTTGAGCTCGGTCAACACTTGGATGGGTGGCCGTTTGTGTACTGGCTGGGCTGATCAGTGTCCAGGATAATAGGAACTGTGGACACTCATGTCCAGGCACATTTAGGCATCATCATGATATGACTGGAAAAATGTTGAAAACGACGTTAAATCCTACTCACTCATTCAATGACAATGGCACAGAATTAAACTGCCTAACATGACATGATTGACATCACCAGACCCAAGCCATCACGCCTCTCAGTTCATCCGGAACATATGCCGATGTTATTAGAATCCATAAAATCATTAGTGGTTTGCGAGTTGCCAACAGAGGAAGAAAGTGCTGGGTTTTACAGTCTCATCTTTTTGGTACCAAAGAAGAGAACAGAGAAACTCCACATGATCATCGACCTGAGGCAGCTCAATGAGACACTAGCACCACCTCAACAATTCAAATGACATCGGTTCCAGCAATGTGATGCCGTCTACAACTGGCAGATTGGATATCCTCCATTGATCTGCAGGACACGTGTCTTTATGTTCCTATACATCAGTATTATTGACGTTATCTGCACTTCATCCATCCTTTGAGTTTGAGACGGTTCGAGTGGAAGGTTCTACCATTCAACATCTCAATCATTCTTTGATGCTTCACCAGCATCACATCACCAATCATGGCATCGTTTCAGCTAAGGGGGGTGAACATAGTCATAATCGACGACGTTCTCATCTGGGAGCCAGAGATGCCAGTACTCGAGTCTCGGGGTACAATTCCTCATCGAAGTTCTCAGATATCTGGGGTTTATTCCACTTTGCTGAAATCTACAGCTGGAGCGGGCTCAGTGGTGCCAGTACACCAGAGACAGATTGTTCCACAACTGGAAGACAATTGGATAAGGATTCAACTGATTATTCATATATACTTATTCTCTTGATCACAACCGTTATGACTTTGGCAGGGCCTATATTGGGACTCTTTAACATCTGCCCGGGACTTGAGTATGGATGACTCAGTTACATCCATTGTTGTTCCACCTACAGCCGTACCTGCCGGCATCATCTATCAATCCTCAGGTTCCAGGCCCGGGGCATCTTCATCCGTTCCTAAGGGGGTGGCAGTCCAGGAAAAATGTAATGACCGGAATCCCGCTTCAATGGCCTCAACGACCACATCACCAATGGATTGGGGAGTCCATCTGGGAGACCTACATATGTTCTCTGCAAAATAGCACATCAAGCTTGTAGATATGTCACCACTGGAGCACTCAAATGTTCGGCAAGTCACTTCCACTTGCTACCGAAAACACAACAGCTTCTAGCGTATCCACCTCAAATTCCTCCGTGGTTTCGGTTACTGGATCAAATACACGGGATATCGCTCCACTAGTCTTCACGTCTGCAGAGTATCAAGAATTCCCTCACGGACCAGGGTATTTTCAAGACCAGTTGCAGAAACTATGGGAGCGGCGAACAGACCTAGCAACTCAGTTGTGCCAGTCAACGTGGACCTGCAGCACGTGGCCTGAAACCACGGAAAACGATCCCAACGTGGCCTCTGTTTCGGTTGTAGCGCACATCCTGTTACATCTTCACCGAGACGGGAAGTGACAGTCAAGTACTATAGAGTACTATAGAAGGATATCATTCTGCATGTCCATGGTCCTTCGTTAACATCCGGCATGACTATTTGACAGGATAGTAACGTAACAGCTTTATTCCAATCCTCTCTGCTGTCGATCGCCCGATACGTCAGTTACAATGTAAATGGATCCTCGTATTGGCGCTAAGCGCACTATTACGTCCACTCTTCGAGCACAGGGACTCGTAGTTGGTCGGTTATTAATTATGATATTAATATTTATATATACTCTCCTCCTACTCTATAATAACAAGGGGTATCAGTGGAAACCACGGTTTTCCCGCCAAATCCCCCGACCAAAACGGCAACTCACAGATTCAATAAAACTTTATCCGTCCTTATTTCTTACCTCAACGTGGTCTCCAAACTTCAATTCATTAGTTAAAACTTAATAACTCTTCGATCTATTCCTTTTAATTGCGTAAATCCATCAATCAAGACAGCTCAACTCCCGCTCTTTCAACGTTTATGTCAAAGAACTGGGAACGGTAGTCGAGTGCACGTGACTAGCAAGTGACCCGCCGATACGGGCTGAATTTGCTCGCGCGATTTCAATGGCCGAAATTACTACATTGAACTTTGAAGGAAATGTAATTTTTTCTAAGAAGATATCAAAGGACGAAATACTTGGATGGTAGGCAATTTTACATAATCCGTGTAGTAATTTCAGCCATTGACATCGCGAGAGCAAATTCAGCCCGTATCGGCGGGTCACTTGTTAGTCACGTGCACTCGACTACCGTTCCCAGTTCTTTGACATAAACATTGAAAGAGCGGGAGTTGAGCTGTTTTGATTGGAGGATTTACGCAATTAAAAGATGGAAGAGTTATTAAGTTTAAACTAATTAATTGAAGTTTGGAGAGCACATTGAAGTAAGAAATAAGGACGGATAAAGTTTTATTGAATCTGTGAGTTGCTGTTTTGATCGGGGGGTTTGGCGGGAAAACCGTGGTTTCCACTGATACCCCTTGTTATTATAGAGTAGGAGGAGAGTATATATAAATATTAATATCATAATTAATAACCGACCAACTACGAGTCCCTGTGTCTTCGAGCCCCTATTATCAACAACAATGCGTTAACTTAACAAGACCGCCTTCTTGGTGGCGTTTGCTGTAGCTACTAGGATATCGGAGCTTGCAGTTCCCTGACATGGACGGCTGATTGATGAAAGATATCCTTCCGTTCGGTTCCTGGGTTCATCGCCAGGAACTAAGCCAGGCATCAGGGATCATGCGTTCAGAGACTGAACCAGATCCCACTCTAGCAGATTTCGTAGGTCCGCTGGAGGAAGACAGATTCATGTGTCCTGTCAGAGCCTCACCCATTATTTGCAAATGACAAGACCTGTCAAGCGGCACTAGACGACTTCTCTTTCATCATTACAACCACATTCAAGATGCCATCCATTCTATCCCTGTGGTTTGGACTAGGCTTGTGTGGTATCCGTTGATATTCATGATGCATATCTGCACATCCCCATCTACCCAGCTCGTCTTTGTTTTACATTTCATCATCGCCGTAGAGAGATTCGAGTGGCAAGTTCTTCTCTTGGCATCTCCACTGGGACCTGGTGTTCCACCCGCATTACTCAATCCACTACACCATTTCTTTACCTCTGGGGCATCAACATCGAAATTTACATTGGCGACATTCTGTTGTGGTCCGTGGACTAGAAGCTACTCAGGACACAGACAGAATTTGTACTCAGATGCTACACCAAGTCGGCTTTATCCCACATCCAGAAATATCGAGGCCAAACCAGCTCATTTGAGGCATTTCATAGGAGCGCCAGAAGATCGATGATAGCAAAATCCAGCTATTGATATCACGGTTTTTGCCATCAGAATTTCAACCACCACAATGATGACAAAGGCTACTGGGACTACTAACCTCCACGCAGGACTCAACCCGTTAGGGACGACTACAGGTCCGGCATCTGCATGTTCACATCGAACCATCTTTGTGCATGAGTATCGACAATCCGAGTGTTCCTCTTTCGGAATCCCCGCACCCGTACCTCTGATGGTGGCAGCATCAGCAGAGATTTGGAGTTGACCACAATAAGCCACATCGTAATCACAGAAGTACCGCATATTACGGCATATTTGTGCCAGGCGCGAGACTGAGGGGCAGGTTCACGCACATGCATTTTTTTCACGAGAACCAGCAAAGCCACCATCTTGGGAAGCTTACTTGCGCTAATATCCTAAAATTATTCTAACAACATTTATTGTGCGAGTTTCTTGAACTGTTGAACCGACACACCGACAAAATACCTTTGCGTTGTTGACTGTCGTGAAAAAAAGCATGTGCATGAACCTGCCCCTCAGTCTCGCGCCTGGCATGAATATGCGGTAATATGCGATACTTCTGGGATTACGATGTGGCTTATTGAAACTGTTTGCAACCAGACACAACGAGCAAATTCCATGCTTTATCAGTCCAGTCCCACATCCTCAGAGTGGTAACTGTCGGTGCTCTGATGCTAAATTGAGACGGACCACAAGCCTACGCATTTCCTTCCGTCCGGTAGCCCCGATTGAACTGATCCACAAGCAGATTTCGGGATACGAATGCATCTTTACGGTTATTCTGTGGAGGTCGCAAAGTCAGTGGTTTTCTCAGCTACTTCTTCTCATCGGCTATCCCCTTCGTCTATCTGTTTGGCGGACATTCCTCACCCAGTATCGACAGGGAGTTTACCACGACTAAATGCAACAGATAAAGATGCTGGAGAAAGATTCCAGGGAACTCCCAGTGGATTAGCCTACACGCTTGCAGACTATGGAACATTCTCTCAGAACGAGAGTTTTTTCAGCAGAAGTTGCGCAATTAAACGCGACGTAACAAGGGTGGCGGAATAAGATGAAATATTTGTATCTACTACCGCTCAAGCCGGTGCTAGGAGCAGTGTGGGCGTGTCATTCAAGATGTCCGCAAGAACAGCTACAATAAATGCGTGACTGGAGTACAAACGCTCAAAGGGATCACCTTTGGTTCTTGTGATGTTTTTAGAAATAAGCAATCGGTATATTTGTCTTTGGGGTCATATGACTTCTTGTCAGTACTCCGGCATCGTTTTCCATCACTCTTTTAATGTGGCGTTTAAATTTAGGCTATTGCTTTTAAAGATGCTGCCGCTAATGGTTCAAACGGGGATATGATCAGAGAGCTCAACCTTACCCCTAAATCCCACTTTGGAAGAAGCAGGTGGAGTCCGCAAGTACTTTTAAAGAGGCAGAATCAGGATCGTGGTGGTTGATAAAATATTTCCACTTGGATTGATAGGCCTGTGCATTTTCTGTTGGCTCCAACCCTGGCTTGATAGGGCTATTACATCATCGCTTTTATATATTTGTATCCAGTACAGCTCCAGCCGCTGTCAGGGGCCGTATGATCATGCCCTTCAAGATGTTCACAGCTACAATAAAAGCGTGGCTGGGATACAAACCATAACATAGATCATTTTGTTCTTTTGGTGTTTTTACCTCCGTCGATCAGACGGAGGTCTAGGAGCGCAACGTGATATCTCCCGCCAAATAATTGTCATATGGGGAACCCACGACTCGTGTGATTTCCAATAGGGATTGCTATGGTTCCCGACGAAATTTTGAAAAGTTTCTGGACACAATTGAATGCTTACGTCACAAAAGGTGTGTATCCTTTGCAGTGCTTCCACCGGGTCTCTTAATTCGGGGGTACTAAATTCGCGCGTGTACTTATAGCTTCGCGCTGGTACAGGCCGGTATGCGACGAAGACAAACCTGCGCTTTCATAAAAAGTAAATTTTCACGAAAGAAAAACTCGCATTCCGGATAGTATAATTGGAAACTTCCACGAGAATCTCTGAATCGGCAAAAAGATAAAGGACGAGTGTCATTCACCAGGATGCGAGTCGGAAGTGAGAAGTCAAATTCAAAGTCAGAGGTCAAAAACGTAAAACTCCGAAGAACTCTCCCGGCTTTTTCTTTTCTTTTTTTTTTTGAGTTGGGGGGGGGGAGATAGCGACTGGAAAAATATATCTTCCCATGCTTCAATCGTTATCTGTGAATCCGATCAACAACCTAGCCAGACAATCTGTCAAAAATTATCCGTCGTCTGGGTAAGGTTGAAGGGTAATCGGAAGCTCGGACTGTGATACAGGCAAAAACAGTTGCTGTTGTAGTCTAGAAAAATAACTGGCATGCACTCTATGGAGAAGGGCCTCGTGAGGCACAAAGTGCAATTTTGTTGTTGTTGTTTATCTGCAAATCCGCTCATCTCGATGGGTATCTTTCACTGGTTCTCACAGTTGCCTGGCCTGTGTTATATTCGGTGGTCGAAGTCTACGTATAGTTTTTTTCAATAAATTATGGAAATTAATACAAACATATATACAGATATTATAGGTGTATTTCTCTTTCATCTTAGGCTCAATTAAAGTCATTCTCTAAAATGTGAAGCCGAGTTAATACAGTTTTTAATTATCTACCAAACCCTGTCCTCTATGACATAGAATAAAAGAGAAGTTGGGAATAGAACCGCTCAACACAGTCATTTCTAAACATCAAGTTGTACATAAGTATTTTTACTTACTCTGTACAAGCTGAGGGCATTTTTGTGGCTTTTGAAAATTTTGAGATTTTTGCGTGTCTGTCCATATTTAACTAAGCGACGTCCAAGCGAGCTAATGTACGCGCGTTATATTCATATCAAATATGGTGCGGCTTGTGTTCAATGAGGCTTGGAATGTTTATACAATTAATTTTCTTCTCACTGTTACACAATGAAATTACGTTTCAAATCATTTGATTCATCTCTTCGATGTAGATTGTTATGTTTCATTCGAGGAAATAATTTTAAAAGATACATATGACATTTTCTAACTTTATGGCTGGAGTTGTATCACAAAGAGCAAACGGCGTAAACATGCTTTCCCATCTCACCCACGCTCATATGGGTATCGATCGTTCCTATTCGAGGACACACTAACTGATGACCTAGTTCAGAGCCAGTGATTTGCTCGCCCTCCACCCCATTGGATATCAGTTGATTCCTAAGGAAATAAACATTACACATGTAATGACCACCTGCCGAGTGATACATGTGTGAATCGGTCAGACATTTCCAAGGATGCCAAATTCTAACTTAAAACAACCATGCCGGATTTCATTGCTTCACTGAGAATAATTGGATCAAAACTTTTACAAAGCCTGCAGCTCCCAATAGCTCCTGGATCTAGAACACATAAATGAAGGGACCTAGTTTATCGGTGCTATGGCAAAAATATCATGTAGAATGGGATTGTGTGGATAATATCCTTGGAAGTTGAAGTCCTGCTGCATGCTTCACAAACATCATCAAAAGTGAAAATTATCTCCCTTGACCAACACGTATTGGCAACTTCGTTAAGTTCGGTACAAATTGTGTCCAAGTCAACCATAAGTTTCTAGCTTTCATGATGAGTAACATGTAAGGTCCAAATTTTAACCTTTGCGGATGGGGTACCGTATATTAAATTAGCACAGGCGATACTAGAGAAATCCGATACTTGGTGACAGTTATGGAAGACTGTTTGAGACATAACCACAGAATAATTGTGTCTGTGGTGAATATTTTTGTTGCAACAATATTGAGATGCCATGTAGTGGTATGAATTGGATAATGCGCGTTGTTATTTTGTGCAGAATGCTTTTGTCATAACTGATCGAGTTTCCCCGTGTGAATCCTTTATCTGACATCATAGTTTTTCTTGCAAGGAAATGGTATGTTAATTCTGTTTTGGAATAAGTATGTTCTTATTGGTGTAGGCTGGAACATAGAGTCTGATACTCTCTATTCTGAAGAACTCGCATTTCTTGCAGATATGATTCAAATGCCTAACATTGCCATTCGCAGCCACTTGAATGTTACCAGAATTATTGCCCGTTTGAATGCCACTTCTTGACAGGCATTGAGTATGATAATTGGCATGTCAGTGTATTTCTTTCACCATGGTTTTGCTTGTACCCTTATCGCGCTTTTGTATATCTTTTGCACACATTGTAATCTGTATGGCTATTGTTCTCAAATTTTGTTTCACTCGGTGACATTGTAATGCATGACCTGCAACTAGACAGTGCTCTGGAGACTGTTCTACGCGATTATGTTTTTCCAACTTTGTATCCTCCTTTGTAATGTTTTTGTTTTCCTTTCTTTTGTCACTCTGCCAGTGGGTGTGCGTTTTCTGCAGAAAAACGTACTCTCACTTGAGGTCAAGTTTTGGTGTATTAGTGGCTGTTGAACTGATCATTCACGCAGGTTCTAGCACCATTTCTTGTCTTCTTATTATTGTATTTTCTTCTTTTGCTTATTTCTTGTTTCACTGTTCTGACGTTATCTTGCATGTAGGTTGAAGTTTTGACATTTTGATACAGATAAATGTTATTTGTTTTGATTTTCATGAACATATAATGTGTTGATAAACTATTTTGGATTTGAAGCTAATGGATGAACTTTTCAGCAATTGTTTTGCTATTGTGCCATGTTTTGAGCACATTGTTTTGACATGTCCACACTTGTCAGTGACTGGCACGTGTCTCACATACCTAGAGTACTTTCATTGAGAAATGATAGTAAATATGGCCTTATGACCTTACGCAATGAATGTGGACTACGGTAATTGAATAAATTGTTTCCGGTATTCGACCGATATTTCTGATAACGACATTGGCTATTCATAATGGACTATTCTTTCACGTTTTGATATTATTCTCGCTGCCTTACGCATTTTGTGTTTATACTTTGAGATGAATGAACGATCTTCGTTCGTGTCCATACAAGCTAAAAAAGTTCCACCATCGATTGAACATTCGCCAACATTTTTTCGGTAATAGGACAGTGAACCATTGGAACAATCTTCCGGAAGCGGTAGTAAATGCAGAATCAGTGCTCAGTTTCAAGAAGCGGCTAGACAGACACTTCTCAGCGACAACCGATATATATTTTTACAAAACAGGCTGGTAAACGTTATCGTAGCACATGTACACCTGGATTTTATTAATTTTTTTTAAACACCCACCATGGCACCGTAGATAAGTTTCAGTTCAGTGAAGTTCAGAGGAGGCACAAGTTCCATGAGAACTTCGACCTCAATTCTGAGGTATCAAGGTATCAAGGTGTCTTTCATCTTCCATTGTTGGATGATATGTGAAATGTCGATTCTGGGCCACCATATAAATGCGTAAATTATATGTGAAATATCGATTCTTAACTTTTTCATAAGCTTTTCTTACTGTCCCTTGTTATCGGTACGGTGTATGTTATATCCGAGGCTGACAGTTTAACATGAGGGAATTGTTTTCGGTTCTGAATACTATTTTTGTAATATAAACATCCTGTCCAGTGACCTGTAGGCTCAAGCATTGTCAGTTAACTTCTGTGAGAAATTATATTTGACTGTATTTCCAGTAGGCGTCAGATTCGATCTTCGGTATTCAGCTATAGGATTTAACGGTGTGGATAAGTACAATGCACTGACATATACCCGGTGGAACCCAGACTTTGAGTTCTGTGTTTTGGTTTGGTGACAGTTCGATTGTCCCATTGTCATAAAGTCTGATGAGATGTTATCATGTACCCATTGTTAGGATAGTATAAAAGAGAATGTTTGACGGTTTCCAATTTACAGAATAAGATCCTCTGTCATGTTACCACCGGTACAGCGTCACAATTTTGTAAGCTGAAATGTACGAGCAGTAAAAGCTATCTACAGCTTTGGTCTTTGATATATGTTGGCATTTGTGGGAAGTTGATGCTGGGTCGACATCGGGCCTTACAGACTAGTCTTTTGTGTTAATTGCCGTCATTTACATCTGACGACGATACAGCTCACCAATCTCCAATGTACGAGATGTCACAGCGAAACAGCTGACCAATTACCAGTATACGAGTTGTCAGAGCATTTCCATCATAGCTCTCTAGATTTGTATCTAATACCGCTTATGCCGGTGCTAGGGGCCGTGTGGTCATATCATCATGTTGCCACATGAACAGGTACAATAAAAGCGTACCTGAGATACAACACATATCACGAATCGTTAGATTCTTGGTATGTGCTTTAGAATAGGTTTACCAGAAGTCTATTCTGTGAGGTCATATGACGCAGTCAGTATGTCGGCACCTCTTCCCACTTCCCTTATATGTGTTGTAATAATTCTGTTGTCATCCATTTTAAGTCCAGAGAAACCCACTGGCTGGACCGGAATCTTCTGACGGGTTTATGTAATTTTACCCGGGAACATCGGCGCCCCATACAAGCCCACTTTCCGTCGAGAGTTTTCACAAATTACAACATGTGTAGGGTGGGGGGTCGAACTAGCCTTTCTCTTCTACTTTCGATCTTGTAGATAACATGTGCACATGGGCCCTGTATATGAGTCTCGATGAGGTAGGAGAGGTAAAACATGGAATGGAGTATCTGATTATATTGTGTCCTTCCTACATCAACTTTTAATAAATATTCTATGTTTTACATATACAAATATAGAGTATAGCAGACCCTATATAATGAAACATTCCACACTGTTATTTCTCTTCAACCCTCAAAACTCTTGTCGCAGGACCCTGTGTATATGGAAAGACAAAATCGGTCAGTGAATTTCTAAGGAAGAATTACCTGATCTATTTCTCAGCTCTGCCATTTCGCCGGAGTTCGTTTTCGTAACAGAAGCGATCGATCCAAAAATCTATATTTTTAGCCAGACTGTGGTTTCTTAAACAAGTCCTCCCTAATTTGTAACTGCGATGAAATTTCGTGAGCATATCTGGGGAACTTGGTGAAATGATCACACGTATAATGCAATAATGTTAATTACGGTACTTCCAAAAATAACCCTTTGCTCAAATGACTGAACCAGACGACACTAAATATCGACCCGGAAGAAACCGAATTGAGAACATGTGCCCGCCAAATAGAGAGACCAAACATAAACGTGTTTTGTTTCTTGTCCATGTACTCTTTTCTGTAAAGGAACACTGAGTTGATGTTTTTATCATCATTAGGTCCACTGGTAGCCGAAAGTGTCTGATGTGTATGTGTACAGTATTATGTGTACAGTATCATGACATGTGACGATGATGATAATTAATTTTTTTTTTAATGCTTTCATGCCTTTAGCTGTATCTCAGCATATCTGTGCTAATAAAGAATTGCACTGAGTTGTGTACTGTATCAAAAGATAAAGATGGGGGTAGCCGTGTTAGTCTGCCAATAATACAAGAGGGAAAGATGTGGCATCTTTGAGACCATGTGAAATAAATACGCAAACAATAGATCTGCAGAAGGCAGTCTCAAACGTGCCAGCATCTTTCCGTTTTTTCAATGAAAGAGAAACCTCGGTATATTTCGCTCGCCGAAGTTATTTGGCTAAATGGAGCAAGTAAATGAATGTATACATGCACCTTGTTTCGTTTGTGCTTTTGTTTCCCAATTCTGTATTTAGGTAGGGGTTTTTGAGGAGGGGAGAAGAGGGTACTTAACCGCATTTGTCTGTATTGCACCAATGTAAGCGTCCTGTCTGTGTCTTCTGGGCTGTCCTCAGTGTTTTATAGGGTGATGGCGGGCATCTGGTTTCATGATGCTTCAAAGATTTCTTTCTTTGAAGCAACAGGAACGCAAATGATTTGGCTGGATGGTGCTTATTTGGTTCGGCGTGATATGATTGAAATATTGTTGAATGAGACGTTAAATCCTATTCACTCACTCACTCCTAAAAGTGCAAAACAGTTAGCAATATTGGCCATATGTATTTTCGCATCGGTATAGTATAGAAGCTGTAGTGAAACAGTATACCGATAAGCTAATAAGCCTTTTCGCGGTTACAAGAATCGGGGGTGATGACGGCCCCTTTTCTACGCTATAAAGAGATCATTTATCTCTCAAAATATGCAAGACTGAAAAATTGACATGCTTCCTAGTTTATTTTACGTTGATTTCTTGATTGTTCATAACAATTTACCCAGTAGGGTTAGTAAAATCACCAGCAGATCAGTCCGTACACTGGGCTTCTTGTGTTAATCTAGCGGCACAGGAAGTGAAAGTACCACCGCTCCGATCCCAGAATGTAGTGCGTTTAACATGGTGTTGTGGTTGTAAATTTGTAACCGCGAAAAGGAGTATTCTGAACTAACGTGATGGGTTTTCACACGATGCAAAACTAAGTTTGCGATAAAAAAAAAACCCGGAAAACGGACTGTTGGAGATGGAGGGATGGATGGATTTACTTGGGCACTCCGTCGTGGTACGATGGGCACTGGTCATGTAGAACATGCCGTGAAATCCGTTCCCCACACCTCAGTACACATGGTCCCTTTTACTGGAGGAGAAAATGTGGTAGATTGGACCTAGGGTGGACCTATAAGGCCTCAGACCAACCTGTAACCACCTGGGTCATCTATACGCGGTAAGGCTGACCCTGGGATCGTGTGTATCCATTATCAGCCTACTTTCGTGTAACGTATTCACACAAAGTCCTTTTGTGTTTTACAGAATAAACTTTACTGCCCAGCTCGGAACACATTTACAGGTCGGCGGCCATTTACATCCCTCTGACCACGTGGTGCTTGAGGGACCATTCTAAAATTACCAAGGCACATAAGGGGCCATCTCAATAGTAACGAGATACACTACATTCCCTCATATTTAAGCTAGATGGATGCACCACTCTTTAGACTTATTAATCTAGGCACGCCTCAAAACAAAACAATGTAACATTTTATCAATTAACAAACTGAACACAATTAATACCGGCTTTATATTCGGAAAATTTTCTGACTCGTATGAATTGAATAAAATCTCTTGGGAAATGTTACTTTGGGTAGTCCACATTCTTCGGTGTCAATAATTCACGAAAGGAAGTATTCAAAACTAACTGTCAACATTTGGATACTATTATCACTCAAAAGTTTTCACAACCTATTCACAAGTCTAAGCGATCAGGTGCCTTTCGGACTCGATCTGAACGACGCAAAGTTACATCCGATGAACTGGTAATCGGTACATCTCCCTGTACCTGAATATCTGCAAGTTGCGTGGAAGACCTCATTTGTGGAATGTCAACAGGCACACTATTCTGAGGCATGGGTAGCGAACGGTTAACATGAGAGTTGTCCATTTCAACAATGGGTGGATAAATCACTGTATCGTTGTTCGAACATTCCGAAGATAATCTCACGTGATCACCATGACGTCGAACGATACGACCATCTGTCAGTTTAACGA
Organism: Hanleya hanleyi; assembly: GCA_036873755.1. Taxonomy (NCBI): domain Eukaryota; kingdom Metazoa; phylum Mollusca; class Polyplacophora; order Lepidopleurida; family Hanleyidae; genus Hanleya; species Hanleya hanleyi. The sequence goes on along the minus strand of JAVTVY010048378.1, from coordinate 1,593 downwards.
CAGACAGAGAGCCATACTTCTCCACAATATTGCCTTTTAGCCAACGTGCACCAGATCCAAAAATTTTGACAAAAACCTGGTCTCCTATATCTAAGTGTCTGTCTCTTACATGCGTATCGTGCCAAAGTTTTTGTTTGGCTTGTACCCTTCGAACTTTGGCACTTTCATCAGGTTGTAACAAATCCAAGTGTGTTCTCAATCTCCTTCCCATTAGAAGTTCTGCAGGAGACTTCCCAGTCGTTGAGTGCGGTGTCACACGGTACTTGAACAAAAATCGTGATACTCTGGATTCCAAGCTTCCTTTAATACCCATTTTTCTCATTCCGTCTTTAAATGTTTGCACTGACCGTTCTGCAAGACCATTTGAGCCCGGATGGTAAGGAGCGGAAGTGAGGTGAGTGATCCCATTTACACGTGTAAATTCACAAAATTCAGCACTCGTGAACGACGAACCGTTGTCAGATACAAGAGTACTCGGTAGGCCATGTGTGGAAAATGACATCCTTAGCTTGCTGATGCTTACTTCTGATGATGTCGATGAGACTGGGAATACCTCCATCCATTTGGAGTACGCATCAGTTATGATCAGGAATGTCCTATTCATAAACGGACCAACATGATCAATATGTACGCGATCCCATGGCCTGGTGGGCCATTCCCAAGGATGCATCGGGATTGCTGTTGGTAACTTAGCATTTACTTGACACGAGTCACATCTGCGAACCACATTTTCAATATCCCTGTCCAGGTGTGGCCACCATACATAGCTGCGCGAAAACGCCTTCATTCGCACAATTCCAGGGTGCGACTCATGTAGCATCTCTAGAACTCGAGATCTACCTTGTGGGGGAACCACGACTCTACACCCCCACAGTATCACTCCATCGTGCACGCTTAACTCCAATTTACGTACAAAGTATGGTTGAATGTCTGGTTCTACAGACGGTGGCCATCCATTCATGATAAAACGTCGTACACGCGTCAAGAATGGATCACGGTCTGTCCATCGTTTGATCTCTTCGGCCGTTACAGGTGAAGCGTCTAGAAATTCCATAAGTAGCACAGTATCGCCCGGTGTTGGCACTGTTTGTTTCTCTCTCAGAGGCAAACGACTCATGGCATCAGCGTGGCACATTTCCAAGCCAGGTTTGTATGTGAATGAATAGTCATAGGCGGACAGGGTTAGTGCCCATCGCTGAATTCTAGACGACGCAAGGATTGGAACGCCTTTGGTTTCACCAAATAAAGTTTGAAGTGGCTTGTGATCGCTTGTGATCTCAAAGTGTCTGCCAAACAGGTAAGCATGGAACCTTTTGACTCCGAAGATAACTGCGAGTCCTTCTTTTTCTAGTTGTGAATAGTTCTGTTCAGCGGGAGCTAGGGTACGCGACATGAAAGCGATGGGCTTTTCTGATCCATCATTCATTCTGTGCGACAGTACTGCCCCAATGCCATATGGGGAAGCATCGCAGGCCAGTAACAAATCCTTGTCTGAATCATAGTGAACGAGAACTTTGGAGGAATTTAATAGGTCCTTCGATGCCTGGAAAGCCTCAGCTTGTATTTGACCCCAGTGCCACTTGCTTGTTTTCC
>JAVTVY010048377.1:0-22976 GCA_036873755.1 Hanleya hanleyi | reverse complement strand
ATTGGATATCTCCTACAATTTCTTGAAAGCTGTGGACGATTTTGACTTCCATCATCTCATTGGTCTGCTGTCATTGGACATGTCTCACAACCAAATCAATCACCTGGGACCCAAGGCTTTCTTCGGTTTATCCAACTTGACCTGTCTCGATCTGAACAATAACCAACTGTCACATGCTGCATATCCTAGAATGGTATTCCAGCCGCTGTACAGCTTGAAGATTTTGGATATCGACCAAGGACCGGATCTGGCCTTGTCATCCCTGAGTTCTTTAGAAGAGCTTTACATAGACATGCACAATATCGAGTTTGGCCCAGTTTTCGCTTACCTTGGTTCCCTTAAAATTCTCTCCGCCGATCGTCATCGCTGTCATATTGACGGACTATTCAACGATACTTTCAAAGTTTTCGAAAATTCAACGGTGACCGTATTGAATTTAAGAAGATGCCATATGAAGACGATTGAACTAATGACGTTCTCACATTTCCACCGCTTGGAGAGGTTAGATATCGGCGGAAATGAAAATCTGGGACTTCCATCTGCTTTAAACTCTCTAGCCGGGTTCAGGGGAAAACACCTTTTATCTATTGATATCTCCAAAGAAAATAGCGTATTTTCTCCGCTATCGGATCGATCACTTACGAAGAACATGTTCGAATATTTGAAAGATATTTGTGTGAGATCACTCAACTTAAACGATAATATGTTGGTTTATTTTGACGTCGATGGCCTCCGGATGTTCCGTCACAAGGATTGTTTGGAAGAGTTCCATTTCAAGAATTTCTACCTTGAAAGTTTTATAGTAGATGAACTATTCATTCAACTGAATCGTTTCCGTTATCTTCGAAGAATTGATGTCACAGGCTCGCTTTTGACAGAGAAAAACAGTCATATCTACGAGATCTTCAGTACAAGAGCTATTCCCCCAGTAAGTGATATCGATACATTGGCTATTCCACCGTTGCTGGAATTTATAAACATAAGTCACGTTAGGTTGGATTGCGGGAAAGGGGGTCGCGTTCACACGGATTTCTACGTTTTAGGTGGCAGCCAATTGCGTACAGTTGATATGTCGCATGTTAGAGGCACTGGTTGTTCGGCAAGAATTCATGGTGTTGAAAACTTGGAAGTTTTGAATATCTCCGGAAATGGCTATTCCAAAAAATTTAACCATTTATTCCTAGATTCCTTTCCAAATTTGACAACGCTCGTGGCAAGAGGCACGAACCTTGATATTCCATTCAAAACGGGCACTACTTGTTTGCTGTTCCGGGGTCTTGCTCGATTGAAACATCTTGATCTGGCCAATAGTGGTTTAACAATCATACCAAAAGCACTGCTGGTGGGAAACACAGAACTGCTGACATTGGATTTGAGATACAATAGGTTTTCGGCGATTCCCGCAGCAATATGCACCACCCAAAGTCTAAACCAGCTGGACATGCGCTTTAACGCCCTATCGAGCATCCGGTCACGGGACAGGCAACAGCTCGATATAATGGTAAGAGAGCGCGGAGACTTTTCGCTCCTTCTGAACGGAAACCCTTTCTCTTGTAATTGTGAAACGTTTGATTTTGTAGAATGGATCTGGACTTCAGACATTCGGTTTGATTACAATGGAAACTACAGCTGTGTTCTAAATAACAGGTCTGTGGTATCGATGCTAAATATTCACGCGGTATTAAACGACCTGAAAATACAATGTATTAGCTCCTTCTGGATTGTATTTGGTACTCTGGGAGCCTCGGTGCTGATCGTGTGTCTACTGGGGGCAGCCGTTGGTTACCGCTACCGGGTCCCCATAACATACTGGTGTATCACACTCTGCAAGAAACCGGAAGCAAAACCAGAAAAGCGACATAGATACGACGCCCTGGTAGCTTACTGCCATGAGGATTACGAATGGGTGTGTCATACACTACAGCCCACGCTTGAGAAAAATGAAAACCAATTCGGTTACAAACTATGTATTTACGATCGGGATTTTATACCCGGTCTTACTATTGAAGAGAATGTTGTCAATGCCACAAACAACAGCTTTAAGACTATCCTCGTGATTACACCCGCCTTTGTCCGTTCCGCATGGTGCCGCTTCGAAATCCAAATGGCCCGGATGAAGATGATCCAGGAAGGCCGACAGGATGTGATTATCCCCGTAATATTACAAGATGTCCCAGTCAGTACCATGCCCAAGACGTTACTCAATCTATGGAATACCAGCGTGTTTCTAGTCTGGTCTGGAAATCCAGCAGAACAGCGACATTTCTGGGACAAGCTGATCTCGGCTCTCGGTCCGGCTCGAGTACTGAAACATGTCAGTATTCAATCCAACGGCGTAGACGGGAATGCTGACGACGTAGGCGGGAATGCCGATGGCGACCGTGGCATAATGGAGGTTATCGAGAGACACGTCGGCGAACGTCAGCCTCTGTTATCTCCAAATTAAAAGTGACAACTACATTTGAGGCTCACACAAGCTGTGCTATTATCGATATTTTGTCTACAGTTAAGCTGGCAAAGATGAGTACCCACGTAAGGGTTTGATATACACACATTTTTTTATTCCTCCAACATGTTAATTCGAGAAAAGTTTTGAAATGCTTTCGCACTTCTTACAGAATTACATTTCTATGCTCATTGATCTGATTGGTTATGTTGGGAGAAAGTAACCGGTAACCACGCCTATTTTCTGCGTCATTTAATGAATCGTAACGCATAAGTAGTAACTGTGCTACTATGCCAATTACATGCAAATTTATGCATGATGCTTGAAGAAGACTTCATGGGGGTATAGTATGGTCATTCATGCAAGATATGTGCGAAAGAGACACTGTGTAATTGATCGTATGGATCTCGAGAAACATTTTCACGCCATGATACTGATTGTCAAACAGTGTATCTGAAAAATTTAGACATGCAAGTTCAAGATAAGGAATTTGGTATCAGCCCATATTGTATATATAAGCCAAGTGCTTGTAAACAATCTCAATAACAAGATGTATATATAATACAAAAAAAAAGTATTTATAAGGGTTGAGTTTGTAAGCAAACTCAGTAATATCATGTTTATATATAAGGCTTGAGCTTTTAAACAAACTCATTTACACTATAAAGGATATATATAGTGAAAAGGTAAAAGAGTCTAACGAGAAGAAATATAAATGAAAAAAAGATTAACTGCCAACACGGTCACATAGCTCTGATGCGCATTTCTGCTGTTTTACTTCAGCTTCTTCAGAGAGCAAGTAATATTATTTTCATTACAGTGGGCTTTTTTATAGCATAATTATATAACAACAAAATGGCCATAGTAACAAACAAGTAAAGACATAATGCTCAATCGTATTCGATACAGTAAACAATAGAAATTGTCCGAACATGTACGGATTAACTTATTTCGTCATTAGCTCGCATTATGATAATCTCTAAGGTAAATGGCGGTACATAATATTGTGAGTCAGTTAAGCGGTTATAAATCTCATTGTAACATGCAAACCAATATTAGTACAATGTTACAAGGTTAGCATTTTATATACATTAAATATAGATATGATTTGCATAGTATATGTATACATGTATTAGTCATAAATATGATTCGTTCCATGTACAATTCACAAAATATATATATATATATATATATATATATATATATATATATATTCAAGATAAGCACGCCATCAGTCGATTGATCAATGTTTTATTTGACGGCAAAGCACTGTTGTCGTCTTTTGGCGTCATTGGGTTGGGAAGGCTCATAGAAATTATGCCAAAAGTCGTCATCTGGGTCGTCTTTTGGCGTCATTGGTACCGAATGGGTAAAAAAAAGAAGTAAATTTTCAGATTTTACAATGTTTTCAATATTGGTGGCAGGGGGTGAGTTGGGAGTGGCAGGTTGGTTCGTATACACGTGTAACAATGCTCTCATGAAGAGCGGAAGTCCAGCATAATACGCGATATAATGTAATCTATGGACATGCCATACAGTGAGCCTACTTGTAACAGTGGTTTGGTGCTAATACACAGCAAATGCAAACTGTGAATTCGGTAATATATTGTACAAGAAAGCAGAATTAGAGTGTAAGACAGCATGGATGTGTGACAAGAATACATGGGTAATAAAAACTGCAACTGAGGCCTGCCGAGTTTTCAACGTAAATGGGCAACAATTTCAATCAGTGAATTTCAACAGTTTATTGGTTTAGTGAACTAAATCTGGGGCATTAATAAGTAAGACGGACGACAGACCTGTAGAGGATTGAACGAGCAGTGTGGCAAAGAAGTTAGTTCTAAACAGTTGCGTCCAAGTCAAGACAATGTATCTATAAATGCTTGTTTTGCTGGAGAAATCTTTTGTGAACACATGGTATGTGGTGCAAAATGGGTATACCCTAATCATCTCAGTTGCAGACACAAAATAAAATTGTTTATATATAAAAATGTTTAGGACCAGATAGGATTTAAGACTCCAATATTTGTCCAGTGATTTACCCAGGATTGTTAGTAGGATAATACCCATGGTATGTACTCCAGACATCACAATAACCAACCTAATACATAATCTAAGTCAACAACACCGTATATATTTATCCTCGAGTCCTCATATCCAGCCAGTTTCTCTCCCATACAAATTCCATGCTTTAACACTCATTTATAAGACCACAAGGCTTAAATATCTGCACAGAAAAATGTGCATAAGCTTCGGAAAAGCTAGTGAAACTGAGAAGAGACAGTATTCCCTAAGTCGTGAGTTCGATTCTCACCCAAGCCGGCATTTTCTGGCAGGGTGTTCACAATGTAGGAATATAATTATATTATAACTTGGGAAAAGTAGTTCACATATAAATATTCGTTTAAGGATTCTTTACAAAGTAGTGGTCGTTTTTGGTCACAAAGAAAGAAACGTGTAATATATTCATGTCCGTTCACTTTGTTTGCAGCTTTTCGCTCTTAAAATCAGCCATTTTCCAACTGACACACATGACCCGATTTCAAGTTGCCTAAAACAATCCCTTCTCAGATACCGCATACACCAATGGAAAGGCCTCTGCTGTGATATTTTCTCAAGAAACCTGTAGTAGGTTACCATGATTTGACAATTGGTTAAAACCTGTAACGTGTGATTCAGGGTGAAATACATGTTAACATAAAATATCATGGTAACCGATGGAGGCCTTCTTAAACTGGAATTGGGAAACCGCCAAGTGAATGAATACCATTCATCATAACACAAATGTGGTTTTAATCCAATATCTATCCTTTGTCAATATAACAGAATTTTAATAAGTTTGAACAAGCTAGGACACTATTTGCATGTAAGAAAGCGTTAACTAGATAAAATATCACATTGGCACGTAGGGATAAATGGTTGCAACAATAACCAAATTCCCCAGATCTACACAGTTAGGAAACAAAGTTCAAACAATACATTTGATCTATAGTTATGAGGAAATTCTTCTTTTAAATGGTGGTACCCGAAGGAGCCATTTGATAATTTGGATTGCAAAGGAGGTACCTTCAACCTGGAAAATATATATACAAAATATATATTTTGAAAATAGGTACAACACACACGGGCAGAGAAACACTGTCAACTTCCAAATTCAGTATGGCTATACCGATTATTTCAAAATTACAATGGCAATAATTGTGAATTTTGTTTTGCAAAACTGCGACATGGCCTTGGGGTAAAGAGTAAACTGGAACCATAAACCTCTCCCTAAGTATTTTGTAACGGTAAAGTACTTTCGTAGCGATGGGATATCACTGGTGGTCAATTTATTCTCGTTCTGAACAATATCTGGGAGATTCTCTGTTGAACCGAATCTCCCATTAGACACTACATTCGCGGAAACAACTTCCACGGGAGATATATCACCGCGAAATTTGTAAAATTCACTGCTTTGCGAAAAGTAAGGCACTGAAGATTTTCTGGCTTACTCAAATTTAACTTGTGTTGATTAATATTTGAGTTCAAGTTTCCCAGGATTTGTACTACTAACATTGTCATACAAATGCGGTCTTTCAATTAGAAATACGTCTTGGATGATGGCTGCAGACTGAATGTAATCTCCGTGTTTCGCCTAAGATAGTCATAGCGATATAAAATGTGTGAACGAATATAGCAATAGCCATCTTGAAGCCAAGGAAACATTCTAGCAATCAACGTGACAGACCACTTCGTATTAACAATGTTGTAGCAACCTCACTGGGACTCTACAGATTTTCATTGTCACAACGAAATTTACAGATTTTCATTGTCACAACGAAACATCTTGTAAAATGTAGGGAACTGTGGTTAGTATGGTGCGTTTTCCAACCAAGACGTTGATTTGTTGAGGTGTCCGACATAATACGGCTTCGCAAAGGCAAAGGATGTCCAACCGAATTACACCAGAAACATTTCGTCGCACGACCGGCATTGACCGGCGTTCGTATAAGATGTGCTGGTGTGTAAGTTAATGTAGAAAAATAGACTCTTCTCCGCCATGACAGTACACCCCGAAATCTCTGGCTATTCAATTCGGCATAATTCGTGTCATGTGCCTCGAGAAGAACCCGGGTATTGGTGAAAATTTACCCAAACGCATGGAACTTTGTACGCGAGTGTGGAATGTTTCAAGCTACAAGCGTCTGGTCCGTCATTCATAATTCAGCCGCCGTCCATTAGAGAATATTCGCGTCCATAATCCAAAGACCTATTCCATATTCCATATAACAGTATTAGCACCAAATTCAAAAAGACAATCATAGTATACATAAACATAGGCTTGTTTCTTGCAAAACAGAAGCGGTTAACAGTTTTCAATGATGCCGACAAGACATCATGATGTTCCAAAAATATCAAATCCGTATCGCTGATCAGTATTCTTAATCCATAATACTCGTTGTAAAGTCGTCATCTAAAGAATGATGTATCTTAGTCACGCAAGGACTGGATGGGACGATCGCCAGGATTTCTGGTCCATGCACACGGACTTGGCGCCGAGAATATGGAAACAGATGGATGGATAAGGCAATGAGGTGCCTGCGTGGAGGAGTTCGCAAGGCCTGACGATAACAGCGGGTCTGGGATTTTATATATCATGTTGCCTGTGCTTGATTTCACTTACAAGTACGAAGATAACAAGTATTAGAGAAAACGAGCATCTGTCATCAGCACGAAATTTCAAACAAGACACGATTAGCTATCTGGAGAGTCAATCCGTATTATATCTGTTCGATATATGTGAATGGAAATCCCATAAATATCTAACGCGTTATAACGTTTTAGGGGAGAAAATCTTCTGTTCCGCCGAGAACTGTCGGTAGTTTTTCAAGATATGTACAGAGAGAGAAGAAACTGATTGAGACCCGATCCCTACGGAAGAATATTACCGCCACAGAATACGAAAATAAATGTTGACAAAACACATTTCTGAATTTCTAGAAAGACGTTCTTGCATATTCACGAACAAATTCCTGGGTATTGAAAAAGCAACTAAATCTCGGATTATAAAGTTGACCCGTATAAAGATATAGACCTTCTTGGTTATCCACAAAACATCTACGTGAATTTTACAGATGCGTTCTAAAATAACCCCAAAAACCTCAGTGAATGGTAACCAATGCGTTCTTCAACAGTCAAAAAAGTTCTCGAATAACCAAAAACAGGTACTCGAATATTTACAAACACTTTCTTAAATATTCAAAACAAGATTTAATTCTAATATTCAGGAAGACATTCGTGAACATTACAAAAAATGTCCTTCAAAATAGTCTTCATAAAAACTCGCAAACACGTTATTTAATTGTTAGAAATATTTTCTCGAATATTCACGAATTGTTCTTGTATTTTCACAAAGGTGTCCCTGATTATTAACACACGTTCTTAAATATTCACAAACAAGTTTTTCTATATCTGCAAAACTGTTCTAAAGTATTTATAAACATGTTCTTGAATATTTGCAAACAAAAGCGTTTGAACATTCACATACATATTTAATATTTATTTAGGTGGTTCAGGAATACTCTTGAACATCATTCTGACAATTCAATAAATACGCAATTTGGGCATTAAAAAAAGGTATTGCCGAATATTCCACAGGATGTTCGTGAATATCCAAGAGCATGGTTTTGAATATTCCAAAATACGATTGCATATATTCAAGAACGTCGATCAAATATTCATTTCTTCGTTCAATTTGCTAATATGTTCCCGATCGTCTTTTTCATCATTGATTAGTGCATTCACGGATATTCAAGGTCGTCCATGTCAATAATAACAAAAATATGCCATTTCGCAGTATATATGGCAGTAAGCCGCTTCCATAGTCCACCGGCCTTAACTTGTCCGATATCCTGAAATCCACACGACAATCAGCGGGGTTGACAGTAGTAGGTGCGGCGGACCAAGGAGAAGTACCATGTTTGGAATTACGCTGACGTTCGTTTTACTGGCAATATGGCCAGCCCAAGGTAATTAACATATAATTAATAATTGATATGACGTGATAAAAAAAACCCCATTGTGTGAGTATACAAGAGCCAATATCCATACAGAGAAATGGTTTTATCTAAACGTTTTTGAAATAATACGTTGAAACGTGGTACAGCAGTGCTCTTAATTCCACTTTAGGTCGTTAGGCAGAGATAGTACGTCTATTTGGGTTTTAACAGTACGAAGATTCGTCGAAAGCACGGTGGTGGTATGTCCATTCTTATATGACTGTTATACTATATGGCATAACCTAATTCTACACTTATTCCCATAATATCCTCATCTCTGAATGCTGGCGAAATCACAGACTATTTTTAGATACACCTTATATCTGGGCACATGTTTCATTGACATTCTCGCTGACTCCGTTCTGCAGTGTCGAGGAGTGATCAATCCCCGAAAAGATGGAATTTAGCTACGTCCATCCAAGATTGGGCGAACTCAAGGTGCGACAGAATGAGATTGAGCGACCGCAATGTTGTGCGTGATTGAGCGACCCAATTTAGAGACGTCAATCGCGATTGGACGAACTCAAGGCCCGAACTCAGCATGAGATTATGCGACCTCAATGTTCTGTGTGATTGAGCGAAATTATTTAGCGACGTCAATCGCGATTGTGTTTTGTGAATATGTGACTGAGTAGGGTCAAGACTTGAGTGACGTCAACATGCCAGAGTTAGGAATATCATTCTTTCGAAACATCTCCGTATTGAAACAATGTCAGCAAGGTATGTTAACATCCCCGTATTGAAACAATGCCAGCAAGGTAGGATTATTTGTCAAATGAATAAACAGGCCTTCTTAAAATTCAACTTTGCTTCACTATAGGGAAAGGAAACTTATTTATTATTGCCCACAATTGTGAAGGTTAAATCAGAAGTACGCATTCAATCATACAGCGAATCCTTAGTAGTAAATTCATCTTCACAAGTCCAAATCATCCCTAAATCCTCGCAATTCATGACTGAGAGCGCTAAATGAGAACGCTTTGTCACATATGAATTATTGTGTAATTTTTAATATGAAACATGTTTTGTTTAATACTGCAAAATGTTAACTTCTCCTCGTAAACGCAATTTAATGCACCAGCTCTCGACCAGCTCGCAGGAGCCTTCATCAGGAGAACAGAAATAACTTGAAATTGATAATATTCACATCTCCAACATATTAAACGACTATAGCATCACCAAATTCTAATAAGATAAGAGGTAATACGACATGGTTTAAGACATTTGTATAATATCAATTTCAAATTATTTTCTGTTAACTTGACAAAGGCCCCTGCAAGAGGATCGAAAGCTCGTTCAAAAAAATTGCGCTCATTTTGGAGAAGTTCAGAATTTGCAGTATTTTTAAAGATCCAACGTACGAGTCTGATAAAGTGTAAACGTTTATTATATTTTTTTCAGGTGAAATCATAGGAGGCGTAAGTTGTTTTCCGCAAATTTTCCAATATTCCCTGCCTTTTTCATATACTTTTGTCTCCATACATACAAATTTATCTAAAATATGACACCTTCTCTCCAAAATGGTAATGTCACTATAAGTATGGTGATACTGAAATCATTGGATTATATTTTGTCATATTTAAGTTGTAATATAGTAAATTCACAATAGAATGCATACAAAAAGACAGTATTAGAGAAAGGCCTAATTTCAAACGTCGATTGACGCTATTTTACGTCACTTTTGAATGAGATTTTTCATCATACAACTTGGGTATTTTTCCTGAATGAATTATTTATTAACATTATTGGCTTCTCAAGGCTAACAGCATTAGGGATTTTACTGGGAAAACCTTATTTCAGCCGCTGCTGGTATCATGTCCCTTGCTTTTCTGTCCGGACTCTGAAGGATGTACAAAACTACAGCCCACTACGCTCAATATCAACGGTCGCAAATGCATGGGATGTCCCAAATGCATGGACTTACATCTAGAAGCAAAACGTAAGTACTCTCTAAAAATGGTACACAATCACTGTAACAAAATTGCACGTCCACAATAATTGTGTACCACTGGTACACAATTTTGAAGAAAACTTACGCGTATTGTGTACCTTTGGTACACAGATTTTTGTGGATGTGCAATTTTGTACACAGTTGTTTTTACAGAGTATCATTGCATTTTATAGATTCTATATTCTTAATTTGAATACCACGCAACTCAATTGAATAAAATGTTTTACCAGAGGTGCTCTCATTTATTTGATCGGTCAGTTTAATTGGTCAGTTAGAAGACCTTTTTCTGGGAAATGTATTCAATATAAACGACTCAATAGATCATATGCTTTCTTCTGCTCTTATATAATCAGATTTTCACTCTAGAGACACGACGCTCTTTCTAGAAGATGCATATCCTTTTTCATACATGAAAAAATTATCGTTATAATTCCATGTCACATAAAGCGTAACTATTGCGGAATGTGAACTATATTGAAAGAAAGTACATCTATATTTTTATCGATACAGGTGCAATCCATCCAATTGATGCGGTAAGTCTGACAACTAGTAGTGTAAAAATAGGGTTAAACGGATGGAATATGATATACTGTCTAGGTTTCTTTATTTATAAAGGAGAAGATTTTTTCAAATCGTAATGAAAATAGTTGAATACGATTTCATCATAGAAGACGAAAAACCTTCACAATGTAAAGTTAAATCCGATATTCTCAATAAACCGTGGCTTTCTGTGGGCCAAACGAGAAATTGCAGAAGGCGTGATTCCGGGCCAATATCTTGGAGGAAAAATAAATTGCTTTACAGACGAAAAAATTCAGTATCTCGAAATTAATAAGGTGTTTCTCCCAAACCCACTGCTCGAAAAATGAGCTACCGTTAATGTGTTCATAAATACCGATACAAGAATTATAGGCCAACACATTCCATCCAAAATTATCATATGCATGATGGGATTAATGCTGGATAGGACAGTCCCGTGTGGGATTACTGCTGCATAGGCAGTCCAGTGTGGGATTACTGCTGCATACGGCAATCCTGTGCGGGATTACGGCTGGGAAGGCCAGTACCGTGTTGGATTACTGCTGGATAGGCTAAACCTGTGTGGGATTACAGCGGAATAGGTGAGTCCCATGTAGGATTATGGCTGGATAGGTCAGTGCCATGTTGGATTACTGCTGCATATTGCAGTCCAGTGTCATATTACTTCTGGATAGGTCAGTCCGGTGTGAGATTACTGCTGCATAGGCCAGTCCCGTGTGGGATTACTGCTAGATAGGCCAGTCCCATGTGGGATTACTGCTAGACAGGCCAGTCCGTTCTGGGATTACTGCTGGATAGGTCAGTCCCGTGTGGCATTACTGCTAGATAGGCCAGTGCCACTTGGGATTACTGCTGGATAGATCAGTCCCGTGTGGGATTACTGCTGGATAGGCCAGTCCCAAATGGGATTACTGCTGAATAGACCAGTCCGGTCTGGGATTACTGCTGGATAGTTGAGTTCCATATGGGATTACTGCTGGATAGGTCAGTCCTGTGTGGCATTACTGCTGGATAGGCCAGTGCCATTTGAGATTACTGCTGGATAGGTCGGTCCCATGTGGGATTACTGCGGGACAGCTCTGACCTAGGAAAACATGAAACATATCCACCAAGTTTTATAATCATCCCACGAAAGGTTCAACAAACTTTCCATGTACAGGTCTACATGTAAATTTTTGCCCAACAAAACCCTTATCAATGGAAACGTACAAAGTCTAAACTGCAATAATTAGGACAAAAATTCATATTTCTTAAATAGAACATGCACATCCTCAAACCACATTGAACTTGGGTAGCAAGTGTCAAACTCATCCAATGGAAGCTGACAGCTTCAGAATATACATGTACATTATCATTGGCAAATTACTTAGACAAAACCCTCAAAATTTGAACAAAAATTAATATTTCATCTCCTAAATAGCACAGGTACATCCTCTAATTATAAGAAACATGTGTATCATGTTTCATAATCATTCAATGACAGCTGACAACTGCAGCAAACTGTGATGTATAGATGTACATGTGCACTTCAGCTAAACGCAACACTTTTGCCATAATTTGGAGCAAAATTAATATTTCATCTCAAAAATAGCACGTACATCCTCTAATGATACGAAACGTGTTCCAAGTTTCGTAATCATCCAATGAGAGCTGACAACTGCAGCAAACTTACCACGTACATGTACATGTATACATGTAGAGGCCTACATGTACAATTCACCTAAACAGAAAACTCTATCATTAGCCATAATTTGAACAAAAATCAATATTTCAGCTCCTAAATTGCACAGGTACATCCTCTAATCATAAGAAGCATGTGTACCAAGTTTCATAATCATTCAGTGACAGCTGACAACTGCAGCAAACTTTCTAAATACAGATGTACATGTGCACTTCAGCTAAACACAAAAGTCGATCATAGAGATTTTAACATTGAAGCACCCCAGCACTAGTATCCCCAGGTGGAATACCCACCACCCCCAGATATTTTTTATATTTTTTTTTATATATTTGTTCTAAATTCTCTAGATTTTTTTTTTAATTTGCTCAACCAAAAACTTTTTCAGGCAGGGGAGACCGACACCGACGACGACATCCCCTTCCCCCCCTCACAATATCTCCCCTTTACTTCGTAAGGCGAGATAATAATTAGGGAGGCCATTTCGCCCCCCCCCCCCTCAGGCCAGAACAGGTCCTGTTTTGGCCCAGGCAAGATAGGGTTAAGCGGAATAGGACTTACACGCTGCTAACTATCCAAGTAACGCGATCATAGAAAATCAGAATGATGGAGCACATGTGGTTTCTCCGAGTTGGAAAGTCACCAATATTGGTGGTTACAAATACTTTTTAGCGCATGAAATGCAACGAGAAACAAATGATCCGAGTCACACCCATGTGTTTTCTTCATCTAAGTCTGTTAAAATTAGAACAGTTTGTGACCCCTAAAAATTGTCAGTGATTTGTGAGCATATGAATGTAGGAATATTGTACATTTGTCGGCCTGCACGAGATTCTATATATAGTCTCATGGGCAAAAGTTAAGGATCGGACTCTGTGTTACAAGATTATGACACTAGTCTCCACTTTTCAGACGAAGGAAGCAACATGGCTGTTCTGTTGACTGGTCCCGGTTTCTCTGTTGCGTTTTAACTTTCCGACTTTGTTATGTGCTTCCTTGAGTTCACGACTCTGATGTTTTACAATCAGAGGCATGTTACTTGACAGGCTGTGATCGTGTTTTGCTATCAGTGTTCGATAATCATCACAAATTTGAGAATTTTGAATGGAATCGTTTGGTGCCTTTTTTGACAAGTTTCTGCTATCATTTTCTGTGGCGTTGATTAAAATCGTCGCATTTTGCACAGGATCTAGCAAATGCTACCAGGCCCGATATGCATACACCGTATGCAGGTCAGAATACTGATCAGCGATACGGATGTGATATTTTGGAACATCATGATGTCTTGCCGGCATCATTGAAAACTGTTGACCGCTTCTCTCTTGCAGGAAACAAGCCTATGTTTATGTACACTATGATTGTCTTTTTGAATTTGGTGCTAATACTGTTGTATGGAATATGGAATAGGTCTTTGGATTATGGACGCGGATATTCTCTAATGGACGACGGCTGAATTATGAATGACGGACCAGACGCTTGTAATTCTGCAATATTCCTTTCTAGATCAAGATAGTTATATCTATGTCAAAATTGTAATCGTGTTTACCGTACAAGGGTTCACAGATTTCCACGCAGCAACGAACACGGGTCAGATTTATGGTGGATGATTCTTTACAAATTATAACCAAGTTATCAAACATGGCGGCCGTATACATATTTCAGATTGGTAGATTCCTTGAACCTAAACCGGCTTACAACTTCTGTTCTCTAATCTTACCTCTCGTCGTGTTTCCGGAATCTAACCCTGAAGCTACACCCTGGACCTTGCATTACGTCACTTCCAGTGACTGCGTCCATTACATCAATTTCACTGATGACGTCACTTCCTGCTCCCTGAATCTGTGAACCGAAGCGCTCAATCTTGATATTGATTTACGAGTGTTAACGTGCTGTTGTTATCACAGAGTATTTGGGAAAATGTTGAAAAGCGTATGCCAGAAGATATTGATATTGCATGTGTAGTGCAAAGTGCAAGCATGAATCACAACAATAAAGCGAAAAAACTTTCAGCCCATCTAAATGATGCAGAATATGGAAGAATCTCCTACAGTACAGAATATACAGAAAAAGGTAAATATGTGATAAATTTAAAATATTGAAAAATATTTTAAAACAATTTTTCTAAATTTATTCATGTCATACTGAGGAAATCCAGTAAGAATTTAAGGGGGACTTAACTCGCGTGAGTTAAGCCGACCATGTGCCCGGTAGTGGTCGCAGCTCACCATATTAGCTTTCGGCCAATCAGAGACAACGGTAGGTGGGCAGCTGAGCGTGTCTCTACCAAAACAGCTGAATTTCGTTTGACTTAAGTTTTGATGTAATTTTTCATCATTTATGAAAACTCATATATAGCAATATCACATATAGTTTTCAAGTGAACCATAATCTTTATGGTTGGAGGTAAATAAATTTCCCATTGGTCATGCAAGTGACTGAAAAACTCATCTTTGTTAGACCTATTCCGTCGGTCAAGAAGTCTTTCTATTCTTTCAACATGTAGGAGGGATTCGCTGCACAACACATTTTAAATAAAATTTTGACCAAATTTGCCAAAATCCTAAACTACATTAATTTACACCATGGGGAAGATGATACATTACAGAAAGCTTTTAGAAGTAACTATACTCCAGAAAAACGTATATTTATTTAAATATAGTTGTTTATATTCGGCCCTGCTTCCGCGAGCCATAGTAAAATTGGATCGGCTGCCGAACCGTCAGCATGAGCTGCAATGCGCGCGGGTGCACTTCACGCCTGTGTCCCAGCTTTTTGCGCATGATGGGAGTAATCTCTGGAAAATAGTGTTTAAAATTATTTGTCAACTATATGATTAAAAAATAATCGCCTATGTCAGTATCTGTATGGTAAACTTTCTTTTTGTATTTTGTAAGAGCTTCTTCCACATTATAAATAATTTAGACAGACCGAAATCATGCTTGTACTATCGGTATTTAATATTCCAACATTTAAGAAGTCCAGGAAATAATTGTACTCCCCATGCAATGTGATTAACTTCAGCCCAAAATATTCTGCAACAACACGAACAACAGCAACAACAACAATAGCTTCACTAACACCTTAAGGGATGGACCGGTAACAGAGAAGATTAACACTGCTGGTAAAATTAGAATAAGACAAAACTAAACTGGTTGACTAACCTGAAACTTCAGGTGATGTAACTAAGCGTAATTACGAACACACATACAAGAAGAAAACGATGTTAACTGAATTACAACTATGTATAAATGAAGGTTCAACATGGACAATTTTGTATACATGATAACTCACCTTCAATTATGAATTCCTCCTGCAATTACTTGCCAATGTCTCAAAGATAGGGTCACACATGTTCCATTGGGAGAAAACACAGTTGAAATCAGTTCACTTGAAGATATACAGTCAGGTCAAATTGAGGTACTGTGGACAAGGACTACTTTCAGTGTCGTTTGCTCACCATTTTGACCAAACATCTGATTGGCTGACTTGATACTCACATTTGTGTACATACCTTGTTAAATACTGGAGTTGTCTCATTGTAAATATTCTTGACGATGGCATAAATATATGTTGAAATATTGAATCACAAGATGTCTTTTCTAAGTATATTCGGAGTTACTTCCCTCCTATACTACTTTCAGCCAAATCATGATTAATCCTCTCTCAACAACACAAAACAGCATACATGTCCCCTGCACCGACAGTTACTTCCCTTGAAGCAATTATTTCACACGGTTAATGCATCCTGGAAAAAAGGGAAAACGCAAATTTGTTATTTTTATCTCAAATGCACATAGAATGGTTTGTCTTGTACTTGGCAGGAGATGTGAATAAATTGAACCTTGCAAAGGTTTTATGTTCATCGGAGTGCCGTTTGGGTTACATCACATGCAGTCGTAAACTTGTTCAATACCGGTAACTGCAGAATTCGTACACTGGATTGGAAAAGCATTTGGAATGGTCCAATACAATTGCAATATGGGTTTGAATATAAAATTTCCATTTATTATAACATGGTTAACGGGACAAACTCTGAATACAAAGAAGAAGTGAACATGTATTTTGTACTTTTCACGTGAAAGACCTATACTCGCATAATTTTCCTTCATCATAACACTTCACGGAGTTGATCAACTTCATATGCTTCCTCTCTGTCTCTGTCAGAATTCCGAAATCCACCTTGACCAAATGAAAGCATTTTATTCGTTTAAAAATGTATATTAGTTTCAACTTGGTGTACAGCAAGTTGGGCTCTGTTCAAAGCTACCCTTCACCAAACAATAATTCACTTCAAGGAATTCCAAGTTGCCATTATGATTCAGTGTGACATGGTATTTATTTCCTGGAAATTTGACATTCCTGGGAGAACGCATTTTTGCGAAATTGTTAAATTCGTAACAGTCTGTTGTGACAATCAGTCATATTTGTTGACCCAGTATGCTTCCGATTCATCCACTTAAGGTGAATTTCAGGTCAGTCCAGCATATTAATGGCAGACAGTTTCCTCCAATGTTGACCAACAAAAAAAACTTTTCACAATAACCCCTGATCGGCAGACCCGTCATGTAAGACAACTTCAATGGGCAACACTTTACGTGCAATATACTTGACCCTTTCCACTCCTTGGTTGAATGGTTCCCCACATGTAGTCACCTATTGTATGTGTCTTACATGACGGATTTGCCCCCTGATCGCATTGAGTAGAAACTTCACATTTCATGAATTGACCTGATTGTGAGAACTACACCAATTATTAAGATTAGAAAATTTATGTGTAAGTTGTTAAATATTTGGTATACAAGATCTCACCTGAGAATAGGAATCTCACAGCAAAATATTAATAAGAGTATAAAAGAATGAATGTCATTTTTAGTGGTGCAGTTACTTGATCCTTAAAATCTGTGAACGTATCAATCCGTCAACAAAGTCCAGCTACTGGTACAGAAAACAACGCCGAGAATTCCAAAATATGTAAACACTCTCACAAAGACATTGCATGGACACTTGGGCAACTGTTATTCTGAATCTGGGCTTGGGAGGTATGTAAGACAACACGAATGCCAGCAAAATGCAGGCAGGTAAATACATGAAGATGTGATGTGCTCTCTTGTTTGGTGAATATGGAGTAAGTCAATGCGGCCAGTTCGGATAGCTAGTATCTGGAATATCTACGGTATATGGTCTGATGTAAATTTGCACAAGACATGTACGACCGCCATACCTGCCAGCATATGATTATGTGATTGTCAGAGGTCATGACCTTGAGCATGTTAGGAAGCCAAATTTGCTTGACATACCTGGAGTCCAGGTGCTGTATAGTGGGCGTGTTTACTAAGGACCTGGTACGGTTTAATGAGATTTTGGCCCCCATAAGGTTTGGAGTGCCAAAATTAAATGTCACCAAAAAAAAAGAATTTTTCCACTTCGAGTAAAGTATATTATCTTGTATTATACCCTTAGCAATTTGTAGGATCTTACGAGTACCTTGAAGTAGCGGATTAATGCAAACCGTCTATTTTTAGGCGAAAAATGTGCACTTTTCTCACCGTAAACACATGAAGCCAGTCCAGAGCCAAAATCGTTTTTGAGCAACAATGAACAATTGACAAGGTCAATGTTTCGGGGTTAAGCTTTTCGTGGTTCTCGATTGGCAGTCAAAATTTTTGCTGTTTTCACCTCAAAATAGACGATTTTGTACAAATCCACTACTTCAGGATGTTGTTATTTAAAAAAAAACAATAACACCAAGGGCCTACAAAAAAAATCAGAGCATAAAACAAGATACTAAACTTGACGCTAACTGAAAAATTACTTTCTTACGTGATATTTCATTTTTGGCACTCCAAACCTCACCTCATGGGGCCAAAATCTCATTAAATCGCGCCAGGTCCTTTCTGGATTAATACCTGTTTCGGGGTGTATTTTTTCTCACACAAAAAATCAATTCATTAAATTTTAAGATTCAACTCAGTCTGATCAGAGGTTCTTACGAAACTAATTTCTTTGTCAACAAGGGGTGAAAACTGTCTTTCATATTTTGTTGAACTTATGACGTATAATACATTTTATTTAGAGAAAATATCTTTACATTTACTTTCACATGAAACATTCAATCTCCTGAAAGTACATCTGCATTGTCAAACAACAAAGCCACACAATATTCTTATTCGGCTAATTTTTTCCCCATAGCAACCGGGCAACCAAATTTAATAGAAAATTATCTTTGTTCATCAGAGTAAAAAATATACCCTGAATCGCAAGTCTAGAAACTGTCAGTGATTGGCAAAGGTAGTAACTGACACGCAGATATCCCATTCGCAACCTCTAGGAAATCTCCGGTGACCAATCCCGTCGAAGACATAATACCTCGCGCATTAATGGTGTAAGGATTTTACAGCTCTCACCTGTAAACCGTGATCCGCCGCACGCGAGGCACATACCATGTAATCACGCTCAAATAGTCTTCGTTGTATTTCTCCCTTATCAGGAGATAAAATATATATCCAAATAAACTGGATATTCCGTTGAATCTACTCGCGGAGGATCTCTTCTAATTTGAGGTCTTCCCCCTGGGTTTTCTTCTCGAGCTTATCTCCATGGTAACGGAAGTCAAACAGCTGACAGGCGCTGTTCGGAGTTTCGGCGTGATACTGTGCTTTCAGCATGGATGCCAATACGGATTCCTATCAATACGAAACGAGGTACTAATGTCCTACATTACCCGAGACCGAGCCGAGTGCCCTCAAAAGACATGGACTCCATATTGGACTATTGCGAGGTCATGTGACTCATGAAAAGATCATGTGACCAATCAAGCCGTCACTGGCAGTTTAAAAATCGAACAATGACGTCACTATAAACTTAAACATGCTAAATGTTGAATCTTAATGCTCATATTTTGTCCTTCTATATTTTCATCGGTAATAGCAACATGCTTATAGTACATTCAACCAAACGTTTGGGTCCGTAGTGTATAACTTGCTGATCGACGGGTCCTGCACCGTGTTAGTGGTTTGAATTTAAGTCATGCCTACTAAAAAATTCCGGCACGTCACATCTGCAGAATTTATAGGAAATTCTTGTTAAGTTATAATCCCAAATATCATTTCTCCAAATGCTGGACATATATTCTGTAAAAAACACTTACGTGAAATTTCACTCACTGAGTAAGAGTGGAAATTATCCTATTAAAGTACGTAAGTGAAAACATTCATTCAAGCCGAAGGACTTACATTCAAGTTGAGTGAGTCTCACTTCAGGTGACTTTACTCAACTCGAGTCATCTGTCAACACAAACTTGAGCGAAATTTACAAACTCGACTCAAATTGAGTGAGATGAATTTCCACTTTTACTTGAGTGAACTTTTCACTGAAGTATTTTTAGAGAGTAGCATACCAGTATGCTGTTTGCGTGAAGATATAGGCGGCCCCAAATAATCGTTTGAAATCAGACCTCGTGCCACAGGCCTAGCTATGTCACGTGGCAGATATAATTAAACGACTATACATATATTAACGGTACGATAGTTCTCAATTTGAAATAATCTTCAACACGATAAAATAATTTATTTCTTTCTTTCACCAATGTTGATATGTTCCACTTCAGATTGGAGCTTGTCCTGTGTTTAAATGTCCCGCTCCCGGGTGTGAGAACTGGGAATGGGAATATACGGAGTATAACGGTTTGAGATGCCGCGCCTGTCCCATCTGTTCTACAGCGGTGAAAACAAAAAGTAAGTAAAATTTGGCAAACTTAATGGAATTTATCGATATTTACTGATCAGATAAATCGTTAAAAATGATCGAACCTGTCGAACTGATCTACACAGTGAAGGAAACAAAACGTACAGGGGAACTTCAGCAAACTTTGGTCTGGTTTTACTCCAAAAAGTTCTGCAAAGTGAGACTGAATTTATGGAAGTCTGTAGTGGTCATTACCTTTATATTAAGCTTGTATTTTAGACGAAAGTACCAGAGCAGGATACAGCGAAAGGCCGTGCCAGTCTTGCCAGTTGTCAAGGAAAACTGGTTCGTCTGTACCAGGCCTCACACGAGATTTTCTCGACATTTGTGAGATTTATTAAAAATCTCCGTTCTCGGTTTAACCCTTAGACAAAATGTTTGCCCAGGCGCGCCGAATGCGCATTGATGCGTGACACCCGGCGTAAAAGTGTGGTTCGTAGTTTTCCTCTCCTACCAATGCCTACATTACGGGGATTGTTTTTTAATCAGAGATAACTAGACTACTTCGTCTAGACTATTTTCGACTTGGAAGTTGCCAAAACTATCATCAATTTGGGCATAATAATCCTTTCTTGAGAGTGTAGGAAAATTTACAATTTCATGCATATTTACACCAGTTATCTATTGTTAAAAATATGCCCCACGCCACGTGCATGGGCAAGAGAGAAAATATACGGACTACAAATTCATGCTGGGAGTCACGCTTCTGGGGATCACGCTTCTAGGAGTCACACCCGTCGGTGCGTCAGGGCAAACCTTTTGTTTAAAGTGATCGTAAACCCTTAAGTAAAGTTTCCATCAAATGAAAGACCATTGGGAACTGCGTCGGAAAATATTTATTGTAATTTTTTACGATTCTATTACATAGAGTAAACTGCAAATAAAGCATGGTATTCTATGGTGGTCTGTTGCAATCATATTTAGGTCCAGTGACGCCACACTGCCTTAATACATGTATTTCAAACTGTGTATGCACTTTCAAATGCTTGATTCAAGCCTAAACTGTGATGTAAACAGTTAAGTTACGTATGTCCATGACATAAAACCCCATTTTTATTGTTAAAATGCCAAGAAATTATACTCTCAATTTACTCACGTGGAACTGTTTTTTTTTCTGAACTGCAGGGCAGATTCCAATAGATGTGGTGAGTGTTAAGTGGTTAAGTGGTTAAGTGATTAAGAGATGTGGTGAGTGTTAAGTGCTATAAATCTAATAGGTCTGTACTTGAAATTTTACATCAGTGAAAACACAGATAAAAACCTTTGCCGATATAAGAGATGTACATGTATTATTGACATTTCGGTGTTTGCCTTATTAAACCGCCGTATGTTGGCCATAGGGAGGCCGACATGGAGACCTACAAGAATTATTAAAAACGGCTTTTAAGTATACGATGTTCTGCATTGTGGGAGTTTCAAAGCATTTCCGGGCCATTTAAAATCTATGATGTCCCTTCTTCACTTACCATGAAGATATTTTCTGGAAATTAAAACGATAATTGTAACTAATTAAAAAGTAAAGCCAGGAAGTTTGGGACCCCCCGTTGCCGCAATTCGGATTGCAGTATCGTGTGACTTGACATGTTGCGATTTCTTTAGGGAAACATCGCCTGTCCGGATCTGGCTTGTGCATTTCCAGGAAATTGTCTCCACTCGGAAACTACCTACTTCGATTTTCGTGGCCGCCAATGTCGCGGATGTCCGGTATGCACTGATAGGCTCGCAGCAATAACGAAAAGTAAGAAATTCGAATTTTTTTTTTCTCAAAACATGCAGTTTACTGTACTGCCGTACATGTACTGCTCATGATTTGAGCCCCAGTATTGACGACATGCAATAAGATTAACATAAACTAACAGTGTGAGATGCGGTAAATTACATCAAATGTCTCAATTAACGTAAATCCTGATCTTTTATTGGAATATTGAGTGTTGTAGCGAAACGGGTAAGGGGGGGGGGGGACAAAATGGCCCCCCATATTGTCCCCCCCGGCCCACCCCTACCAAACTTTCTGCGCTATCTCCGGAACGACAAAAAAATGAGAGCTGACACTTCATGACATTATAGTTTCTCAGACTGGGGTCATTTTAACCCTATCTGGCCTGGGCTTTTTGGGACCTGTTGTGGCCTGGTGGGGGGGGGGGGGCGAAATGCCCCTTCCCCCTAATTATTTTTCTTACCCCTTGAGCTAGGGGGCTGACATTTACCACACTATACCCCTTGGGTCAAGCTCTACCAGAAAGTTAAAAAAAATCCAAGATGGTCACAGTCACGTCATTTTCAAAAACGGCGTTCTCCGCAAAACCTGAATGATAAATTAGTAAATATTAATGTGATGTGAAATAAAATAGTTTTTGCCCGCTTTTCATCGCGGAAAAGCAGATATTTTGAAGAAATATGACAAAAACATCACTTTTCTGGGATCACACGTGGCCGCTATCTTGAATTTCCCCATTATCCTCTGCTCGGGGGGTTATGCAAATAGGCTCAAAATGACCCCAATATGATAATCTATAAAGTCACGGAGTTTCAGCTCTTAATTTCTTGTCGGTCCGGAGATAGCGCAGAAAGTTTGGTTAT
>JAVTVY010048376.1:0-22788 GCA_036873755.1 Hanleya hanleyi | reverse complement strand
GATGGCCGAGTGGTCTAAGGCGCCGGTATTAAGTGCCGGTGGGGTGATACCCTGCGTAGGTTCAAATCCTACTCCTGACAAAACTTTTATGTACCTTAATCACTACTATTCTATGTGTGTACATACCCCTACTATTTGTACCCTGTATTCTATATTTGTATATATCCTTCTTGTTGACTTAAATAAAAAAAAGAAAGTGAAAACCCATCATTGTGTTTTTTCATCATCATTTTTATTCAACGTCAGAACAACAACGTCATAACAATAATAAAACAAGATGCGCGCGCAGTACATTAAGTTAACCAGAGAAATGGAGCATGCACATTAAAACGAGAGGCCGTCCAGTCATAGACGAGGACATCCCGGTCTTCGGTATCGATTATGACTATCAGTGCTAGGTAACCCATCAAGGTTAGAATGCAAGAGCACTATCGTAAAAATAGAGAGCCAATGAAATCAGCCTACAGACCAAGTACGTGTTTTTTGGTCTAGGTTTGGAGCGGGCATTTCATTGAGGTACGTGTATACGGTGAGTGAAGAGACTCGTCCAACACGTATAGATTATGACTATAAGTTCTATTGGCCAATCAGTGGCCTAGAATGGAGCCAAAGGTAACCCATCCATGTCCAGAAAAACATTACCCGGGTGTACAAGAACCCAGATGTAGGCGCGGACGTCAGCGAAAGCACACCGTGAATACCCCAATTCGATTGGCTGATTGTTCGATCGCTGATTGGTTCTTTTTCTCGACCGCTGATTGGCTCTTTTTCTCGACCGCTGATTGGTCCACATGGAACTGCCCATCTTTCCCAGGTTCATCTAGAATCCCCCTTTTTTTTGTGCTCAAGCTCTGACTATAGCGATACTGCAACATTGTCTCATTGGACATTGGACCGTCTGACCTGGAGGTGACCCTTTGACCTTTTGACCCGCGCGCGCGCGCGCACTGCCGGGGATGACGCGGGATGACGCGCGCGCGCGCGCGCTGCGGGGCGCTGGGGCGGGAAAACACCCCGGCGGTTGAACATTGCAACTCTTGTATGTTTGGAGGTAGTGTTTAGTGAAAACCCGGAAGTGACGTGACAACCCACGTCACCTGCGTATATACTCCTGTAAAATAGAGCCGATTTTATTTCTTTGGAAGGGACAAGGTGAATTGCGCTTTTATACTACTAAACTGTGATGTAGATTACATCTTACATAGGCCTTAAGGCCGTGATATGCATATGAAGTATTCTGGGGCATGGTCAATACTTTCCAATTTTCCCTTCGTCTACTACTCGCCGATTTTTTTGATTTTTTTATTATTTATTTATTTATTTATTTATTTATTTATTTATTTCCTCGAGCGCTTTAAAATAAGACCTCACTCTACCCCATCGGGCCACTAGTGCTCCAACATGTCCACCCCGTATGGATTGATACATACCAATATCCCAGTATATGAGTGTATATGGGTCTATATGGATCTATATGGATCTATATACAAGCCTACGCGGTACTTTCAAATTTTTTTCCATCGTATTCTACATGATCAACCTCATAGCTCATAGTAAAAGCCATAAAAAAACCCGATCACCCCTATACCCATTCAGGCTAAATATAGCGGACATGATCTTCGAATTGGTCTAGTCCGAGTTGTCTCCCTTGCACCAAAACGTATAGATGGCGCTGTGGTTTGAACGACTTTATTATCCGGGGAAATTTTGGTGTTCAGTAGCCATTTTGTTAGCGTTTTGTTAGCGTCCTGCATACGAAGGACGATTTCACTGATCATTGTGTTGTTTTCTGAGCTGGGGAACATTCTCTGTCGCAGTTTATAACGGAACTTTGTTCCTTTCGGTGTCCGCTGAGATGAATAATGTGATCTGCATCATGCATCGCCTGCATGTCACACGTAGACTGAAATCGAGAGAGTGTGCTGTGTTGAGTTCGAGCGGACGCGTCAATTTGTGTGATATCCGACAGGAAACGTGAAAATTGATATTCTTTCACAGATTTCGAAGTGTAGACAGTTCTGGTGAGCTGAACGCAGCCTTTATGTGCAGCGATTGAACGATGATGTAGGCCACCGAACAGGGTTTGTGGAATCAACATTCTGTAACACGCCTCCCTTGACTGGAGGGATTTTATCGGACATCTGCAGTACGGAACGCTATTTTGTTGCATACATTCGCTTATCGTGGCAGTCCGTATAATTTGTCAATTTTTGTGTTTGGTTTCGTGAGAGAGGACGACATTCGTTTTCATCAGTGCAAAACTACCGCTCCCGTACCACAACAGTGAAAGCTGGTGGATGAAATTCTACTCCACGGGAACGAATGAATGGAATATCTTACCAAACTCTCAGGTAGGATGTGGGTTTCAGGGGTTCACCGGGTGTGACAATTTCTTTATAATGATTTGTGATAAAAGCGGGTAAAACCTAATGTCAAAATCTCGTTGAAGGTCACGGAGATGTCGATTTATTGCTGATCAGCTGATTTCCAGGACAGACAGACATTATCTCGGCTCTTTTCTCTTCGAAATTCTTGTAATTTGCTCAATACAAATAAATATTTAAATTGACTCTGAGTTTTCTGTTGGCATTATTTCAGCAATATTATGCACTAATGGGTTTTATCGAAAAAATCATAAGAAATTTAATGCTTTGGGACAAGGGGTACATACACAGCACAGTGGTGGCGGCCATCTTGTACCCACCTCCCACACATCACATCATTAGTGTTATATTTAAAAATTTAACAACCTAACGCTAGAATATATGGTTATTTTATTAATTTTTAGGCATTTTAAAAATCATAAAGTTAGTGTACGGTAGTCTAAAACCCAGGTACATTGGAAATAATTTAATTTTCCTGGCTAAAAAAAATACGTGTACACTATGGATTAGTCTTATCATAATTCCGATCGACACACATATATAGAGCGATAGATTCTATTTTTCATTATTAACCCTATCTGGTCTGGGCTTATTTTTTTTTTTTTTTTCAGAAAAAAATACCCTGGGAAATTTAATTTGACACGGCAATTAATTTTTTACACGCTGCCCGAGTACATCAATTAATAGTGTGGACTCCTACGAGAATAAAAATAAAATATTATAATGATTAGCCTCGGTTATGATTACCAAACAAGGCCTACCGCCGCTGTAAAAAATAGTCAAATAAAAGGATAACTCTTGGTTCCCTAATGGAATAAGGGGGCAATACTCTGCAGTGACAAACGGTGTTTTCAACGAAATGATTTCATACGAAACTTATAGAGTAGCTCTAGACTGCTCTGCATGCAGTCCGCGCTTTTGTAGCGTTGGCTAGTATTAATAATACGCAGCGACTAGAGCTGTTCTTATACAGCGCGTGACTTTGGAAAAACGGTATCGCTTGTGTTTTTTCATCGTCAATAAAGGCTGTGTTTTCTTAATTTTTCTATAGTTCTCATGAACGAAACGAACTGCAATTTTCAGGGTATTCGTATCGAATAATATGGGATCGACTTGCTCTATTTTTAACGAAGAAAATTAATTATTTTTTAATATGTCGGGTTTTCTATATTTTCGTGACGGCTCGAAAACCCACTAAAAATTAAAAATTATGACGTAAACAAGGGACTATACGGCTGAAATTTTTAATACGAGTGCCTCATTTATGTGAGATGAATTAGAACTAAAAATTCTACGGGGACTAATGCTGATTGTAAAAATGATACACCTTTTATAAATTCCAAGAAACACACGCCAAATCTTTTTTAATTTTTTCCATGAACGATTTCGCCGAGGTCCGCGCGAAGTACATATATACTGCCACTCGCTGCCAACGCTCTATCACAAAATATTTTTCACCAAAGAGAACAGACAGCAAGATGAGCAAGATGAGCGGTGTACGAAAGTATATCTCGAGGAGGCAGAGAGGGGAGATGCTACGAGCTATAAAAGTCTTTTGGCACAAGGAATTGACAGCGTGGGAGGAAGCATTGAGGATTGACGACGGTAATTTACAGACAACAAGACGGGACAGACGAATGGCGGAAAATGTACGAGCCGTGTTAGCGGCCGCTCATTCAATAATGAATGAAGCGAACTGGTTCCACACGCTACACAAGGTGATGGGGGAAGCGGTGAACCCCACCCCTCCTCCTCCTGCGGCGTTAACAACGCCATTACCGAAAACACCGTCACCACCACCACCTGCGTTCCAGGTAGAGGAGGAGGAGGGAGAGGGAGAGAAACCGTTTCCCCTACAAGAGATGCCGGTAACCATACCCTCGCCGCCGCCGCCGCCACCACCATCTACCACGACCATAGCGGCTGCAAATTTCCTGAACAATGTGCCGAATTTCGAAGATGTGGAGGTCTTGTATATAGGAAAAAGAACTCCCTACGGATATTTCCCGGCAGATACTGATGGGATGTAAGCTACTCCCCGTGAATAAAAACACGTAAAAATAATAAATGCCCTTGTTAGGGCACGTGAAACAAACACGTAAAAATATAAATTTCTCCGAAAGAGAACTTCTAAATAATAGCACATGAATTTGAAAGCACAGATTGTCCCACATTTTCCTCTCTTTTTTTAAAACTGCATTCATCCAAATAAACAATCCCTGTCCAAATATCAAATGTCCTTATGAGGACAAATCTCTATATATACACACAGAATTTATTTTGTTTTTCGCCATTCATTAATTAATTAATTTAATATGACAGTCCAAGGGTATAATGGACTTTATAAAAATTTTTAAACCCCGGTATGAGGGAAAAATTTTATTTGATAAAAGTTGGGAATAGCCCCCAACGCGGACTTTTTTTAAAACCCCGGTATGCAAGGGGAATTTATTTTGATAAGAGTGGGGCATTTATTTTGAACGAACACAGGGGTGTGATTCTCGTGTTAAATTATTTTGTGCTTTGCTAGAAGTCCCCCTTTCGGAACAGCTGGGTGGTTTTTAAAAAAACCATTGGAATATATGTAATATAGCCATATTACATCGTTGTTGACAAGGTCTGTTGTCTTCTTCTCTGAGCGCACACAGGACACGTCAAAGGAAGCAATTGACAAACTATCGGTTTATTCGCCTCTGCACACGATGGTATCTTAGCGTGGTGGTTGATGCAGCTTTCACACATATCCTGGTGCCCACAAGGGAATATAGCGAATTTGGAAAATGGATTCGCGCATTCTACACAATGGATATACAAATCTCTTTGGCGTTCTGTGGTCCGTCCGACTGTTGTTGTTGTTAATGTCCATACATAATTGATTTCGTCTTGGATTTGTTTTTCTGGGCTTATTTTCCTGTCTCTTAGCCTCTTTGTTCTCACATCTTTTCTGTTTTTCCTGTCTTGATGTGGCCTATTTCTCCTCAATCTGGTATCTTTTCTCTTTTCTCCGGCGTCTGGCCTCAGCCTTCTTAAATCTTTTTTCTGTTGTTGTTGTTGTTCTTCTCCGGAATCATAGGAAAATTGTAACATCTCGTCTATATCATCAATTTCATCTGGTGCTTGTTGTTGTTCTTCTCCGGAATGATAGGAGGCATTTGAATCGGTTCCATCTTCTGTCGTCTCTGGTTCTGGGGGTTTTAACATGGTTTGTAACATCTCGTCTATATCATCAAAACTTTGGTATACATCTGGAGTAACATCCGGTGTGGTTGTTGTCAAGGCGAAGAAATTATCCAGCGGCGATGTTTCTGGAGGATGTTCACAATGAGTTGGTGCAGGGTAGTTCTGGGGTTCAGGTAAAGGTGAGAATAAGTGGTTGATTATATCATCTAATGGGGGTTCATCGTGTACCAAATTCATGATACTGTCGAAGCGTTGTACTTGATTATCATGATTTGTGAACAAATCTGATGTGTTGTCAATATCCATGAGTTGAGCCAAGGGTGAATCCATGACTGAGCACTCAGATTAATTGTGAATAATTAAAAAATGTGGTATTTATAGTGTAAGACACGCGCGCACGCGCAGCGAAAACACTCTGGTTGTATCGTGTGCTACGCTGCTGAAGAAAAAATATATGTGTGTTTGTTTAACAATTATAAACAGCTTTTCATTTTACAATAAATGTCAGGGCACCTGTAAATTTTATTACAAGTTAAACTCAGGCAATTCATTAGTGTTATATTTAAAAATTTAACAACCTAACGCTAGAATATATGGTTATTTTATTAATTTTTAGGCATTTTAAAAATCATAAAGTTAGTGTACGGTAGTCTAAAACCCAGGTACATTGGAAATAATTTAATTTTCCTGGCTAAAAAAAATACGTGTACACTATGGATTAGTCTTATCATAATTCCGAGAAAATTGTAACGGATTATGGAAAAAAAATAGGAAATTTTTATGCTTGAACAATGATAACAAAGCACACTCATATACAGTGAGCATAGCTTGCACTCATTCACACTTGGCGGCCATGCATATCTTGTACTCATTGACACTTGGCGGCCATGTTGTACCCACCTCCCACATCATGACACTCGCGGCCATCTTGTACCCACCTCCCACACATGACACTGGCGGCCATCTTGTACCCACCTCCCACAGCCCACTAAAAGTATAAATACGTGTATATTGTGACATTTATTCACCCATACAATCATGAATTCAACAAGACGTGCGCTGTTTACACATCACCCCGCTAGGGACCCGAGAAATGCCGCTACAGAACACAGAGAGCTGGTTAGCGTTCAGGAAAATGATGGAATGATGGTAACCACCAGTTTTCAAAGGGAATTGGAAGACGAAACAACCATCTTAACACGCAGTACAGAAGAATTAGAACAACTCCGGCGAACTGTCGAAGAAAATGCACAATTGGAAAGACTAAGGGATGAACATGACGCAGAAATAAGCACGATGGAGACCATACAAGAACCCGATAATGACAAAACTGATGAGGAACTACAAGATGAACTGCCATGGTTAAATAGTAGACGTGGGCCAACGACAACGCCTGGTGAAATTCCAATGATTTCAACTACCGCCGAAACTCCGCCACAACAATGCTGTGGGTGTGAAGCCGAGATAACTCGCCTGAACAACTTGATTAATGGACTGAAAGAAGACCTGATTAAAATGGACGAGGAGATTCACAGACAATACGAACAACTGGATAAAGAGCAGAAAATATCACGCTGTAGCATATGTACAGATGACGAAAGCGAGTTTGCTGTTTTGCCATGCGGTCATTTATGCCTATGTGCGGGTTGTTGGGTGACACTGACGTGTGTAGGAGACATGTGCCATTGCACTGAGGCCGGCGAGAACCATCTCAAAATAAAATGTCCAATTTGCCGGAAACATGTAGGAGGGATAAAGAAAATCTACCGTGCGTAAGTGTGGTGGTGTAACACTAACGGCCCTTTTCAGGGCCAACCATCTTCCCCGGAAGAGGAAACTTCTAAAAAGCACAAAAATTAACATCAGACCCCATCATTGTTATCCCCAAAGAAAAAAATTCAATTTTTTCAATTTTTTAACAATTAAATATTGAAAAAACGGAAAAAGGGGAATTGGAAGGGGGGGACAAGGGGGAGGGAAGGTTGATGGCATGGCCAAAATTTTTTTTTTATTTTAAAAACAAGGAAAAAAAGATTAAAATGGAACCCAAAAAAAACTTTTTCATTTTCTATGTTTTTTAACAATTAAATATTGAAAACAAGGCAGGGAAAAAGGGGGCGGGGTCGGGAGGAGGGAAGGTTGATGGAATAGCCAATCTAGGGAAGCCCCTAATGGGCCAATGGGGTCGAGTGAGGTATCAAATTGAAGCTTAGGTGAAGGGGCATCTGATGCACTGGGTATGGGATTGAACTATCACCCTTCTGCGCATGCGCGGCAGTGAAGGGGTATAAAAATAGCCTTTTTGGAGCTGGGGATAGCCAAAAATTTTTTTCTGCTAGATATTCATTGGTACGTGATACTTTTGATAAGGTTGAAGGGCTATCTAATGGACTGGGTGGAAGGTTGAATTAGGGTGATTCTGCGCATGCGCGACGGCCTAAAGGTATGAAAATACACGTATTGGAACTAGGGAACAAAAGAATGAACACTAAGCATTTTTTGTAATTTTCGTCTACTATTTTTTATTAACACAAATAGAATGAACGTATTCACAAGGGTATTGAATTTAATACAATTATATCTGAATATTGAATGTTTTAATACAATTATACGCTCTCAAACCACTTCAATGAAGGTGTATGGTAATAAATGTTCTGTTCAACACTTGTTCTCAATAATTCGCCATCAAGACTTGTTTGAATTCATCATCAGCTTTCCGTCCTTGGTGCACGTAAATGTATGTTATAATTTCTTCACGTGAAATTTTGGACAGGCAAGCCGCTTCAACTCCCAGGGCAATTTCCGTCTCCGTCACGGCCTCCAGTGCTTCAGTGATCATTGCGTATGAAGGTACTGGAGTGTGCTGTGGAATTTTAGGTCTGATGAGCTGCAAGACTGTATCGATGTACTTGAGGTAAATATAGTGAGACACCTGGTAGACCAGAGCTGAACCAATGGAACTTGCGAGACTCTGTAACTTCCGCCAGGCTGTTAATTTGAAAGTGACACCCTGAGGACAAGGTACGAGCTGTTGCGTATCTAACTGCATACGCCATTTACGAATATGAACGAGCAGCTCATCGTTGTAATAAGCACAGCTCACATAAATGTCGTCACCCACATGAAATTTCGCTTCATCACGCCCGTCGTCGCGAATAACTGCATCGATGGCGTAATCAAGGGTCTGCAGTTTTTGCCAGCTCTCTAAGTTCAGGGCAATATGCTTACCGGGTTTGTCGCCAAAGCCCGCCGCATTCAAATGCAATTCTGCGTCTTTCACACTCACTGTCAAATAAGGTGAGAGCTCCCAAATGTCCCTGTGGGCTGCCTGGTAAGCTTGCTGGATCAGATTATTAATCTCCTGGACAGACAGAGGAAGTTCTACCTCTTGTTTCACAGGCACTTGCTGGGGTACAACTACTGACTCAGGTATAACTAACGGTGTTAGTCGGGGGCGTTTGGAGCGTGAAACGCGTTTGGCAGGTGTAGTACTCGCCTCTGGGGTAGTGTACGCACGTTTGCTAGCTGTAGTACGCTGTTTAGTAGTGGTATCCATTACTAACACATCAGCATCTTGAGTACTATCTTGTATAACGTGGTCATCGTGGGCTTCAAGTAGATCTGCTAGTTCGTCATTTCCCGCCATCCTCAATCCCGCCATGAAGGCTAGACATCCATAGTAGGTAAACTGCGGTACATCATCGATGAGGGCTGTGTTTTGGGCTGAAGTGGTTTTCTCCGCCATGATTTCTTCGGCGCGCTGTTCCAGTAGTATGTTTTCCTCCTGCATAAGGAAATCACATAATTCACCCACATTCCGCATCTCTTCAATCAGACGAACACGGTACTTTGCAAGCCTGACTAAAAATAATGATAATGACGCCATGACTATGGGCTCCAGGCTGGTGAGCAACTGCTACGGTGTAAAAGTATTATTACAAGCGGCTAGGCAGGCAGGAGGACTGGCTGGCTGGCTGGCTGATCAAGTCAGGTCAGGTAAGTCAGATTGAATACACCCTTTCCCTAAAAATCGACTCCTTTTATACATTTTACTACTCGCGGCCATCTTGTACCCACCTCCCACATCTTCCACTCACACTCGCGGCCATCTTGTACCCACCTCCCACATCTTCCACTCACTGGCGGCCATCTTGTACCCACCTCCCACATCATGACACTCGCGGCCATCTTGTACCCACCTCCCACATCTCACTCACACTGGCGGCCATCTTGTACCCACCTCCCACATCTCACTCACACTCGCGGCCATCTTGTACCCACCTCCCACATCTCACTCACACTGGCGGCCATCTTGTACCCACCTCCCACATCTTCCACTCACTGGCGGCCATCTTGTACCCACCTCCCACATCTCACTCACACTGGCGGCCATCTTGTACCCACCTCCCACATCTCACTCACACTCGCGGCCATCTTGTACCCACCTCCCACATCTCACTCACACTGGCGGCCATCTTGTACCCACCTCCCACATCTTCCACTCACTGGCGGCCATCTTGTACCCACCTCCCACATCTCACTCACACTGGCGGCCATCTTGTACCCACCTCCCACATCATGACACTGGCGGCCATCTTGTACCCACCTCCCACATGTCACTCACACTGGCGGCCATCTTGTACCCACCTCCCACATCTCACTCACACTCGCGGCCATCTTGTACCCACCTCCCACATCATGACACTCGCGGCCATCTTGTACCCACCTCCCACATCTTGCACTCACTCACACTCGCGGCCATCTTGTACCCACCTCCCACACATGACACTCGCGGCCATCTTGTACCCACCTCCCACACATCACGCATGCGCACAAACACACTTATGACGTCACACAAGGTTCTGCGCATGCGCAGTGAGGCGCTAATACGCCAATTTAGCCTTTGTATACTACTGTGGACATTGCATAAAAAAGTCTATTTTTGAGTGATGGCTCCAATCATTTTACTGCTATGTTAGCTCAACCAATGTTAACAATATATATTATATTACCTAACTACACCTATTGTATGCCTGATTATGATATGATAGACAAGATGGCTTATAAAATATTTCCAAATAGCCAGATAAATAAGATCAATAAATGTAATATATTGATTTATCATCATGATATTAACATGATTCGATGTTTACAATACAGAAGGTTCTGTACTTTGATATGAATAATGGTCTTTTAAAAAAATAAATTTTAATTCTCCAAACAGTATGGTAGCGTCGGGAAATACACAATTTTTATCAGTAACTACTGGAAAGTTTATCAAATTTCGTTGAGTTTGGATAATTAATTGAATTAAGTCGGCTCTTATTTATTATTGACGGACAAACGTAACACGATGGAACGTAGAACTGGACACCCTAATCATCTGTATCACACCACTCTCGTTATATACGGGCACTTCAGCATTAATATTTGTTTCTGTATCAAAGCAAATTGGGACTGTGATATAGAACATTTTGGCTGAACTTGCATGCAACTTCCAACTTAAGAAAAATGTTATTAATGATCACCACTGTTCTTTGGGATGTAGAATATAAATAAAACGCCAACGCCAGTGTGAAGGCTAAGAATGTCCCGGTGACTACGAGTATCCGGCTCTTATCTTCTAACTCAGGTAGGACAATTTTCTCCCCGTTGGGGATAAGTGTCCGTGATTAGTTACAATAGACAAGGATATGAAAAGGGACACTAATCACCAGGATATTCTTATCCATCATACCGGCTTCGCGTCCATGTAGTTTGAATCATGAAATATCTTACCTCGTAATCAAATATACGAAGCAGATTTCCGGTGACAAGTACCGGTACTGCAAAATACAAAGCAAAATATATATAAAGACGCCTAAACACTTGGTTGAGATTTGACCGGCAACTAAAACAATTTTGAAATTGCCTTGACAATGCATATTAAAGTACATGTAAAACCCTGCAGAAACCTTTAGGATAATCGTTTGTGTGAATTTCTTGGACTTTATTTACGTTTACATCCCGAGAAAACCTGTATGTTCTAATATTATGAAAGAAATAATTTCTATGTTATCATGGTTATTGCGAAATGAAATATAAAAACAGTGATTTGAGTGTTTAATTAATTCCTGCTTTCTATATCTAAAATCTTAACGACTCCTCCCAAAAAGAAGGAATTCAATAAACCTAGTTATTAAAACCAACATTAAAATGGGTACATAGAACAGCCTGGTGCCCTATTCACCTAAATTGCAATTTGGAAAGAAATATCCTTTGCTGAGACGATCACCGACTGATTTCGCATAAAGATTATAGTTATAAGCTATGCAAGGTGTGAATTGTGGTTTGGCAATTGCGAAACAATATCCCCCCCCCAAAAAAGGTTCGTTTAAATGTTGTCGCTTTTCAACCTCTGCATCTTGGCGTCACCTCGATAGGCCTACGTTAGCTGTCAGAGCCACAGGTGAATGAGTCATTAATCGTGCAATCCTGTCTGACACAAATAGTTGCTTCATACTTGTGTAATTGACCAGACAATTAACACTTACATAGGTTTCGTTTCTCTATCTCAATTAATACGTTCAGCATTTCCGGATGATTTTGTCATGAACATGCATGGACGTGTGTAAATAGGATATATTTAGGACATACTTCAAGTGAAATTTGCATGCATTTCCACCACCTTTTCTCTTCAGTTCAGAGGTTTCAGTACACAACCAAGAACATTCAGTAACATCCTCAATTTCATTTTGGTTGCTGATATCGGAATGAATTGTTTTTCGGCCTTCGTCGTAAAGCTATACCGGTATATAATAAACTGATAATTCACAACTCTTGAATTATCCCAATTGTAAAGTAAGTGACTTATCGAGCAGAACAGTCGCGAAACTGTTCAACTGTTGACTAGGTTTATTATCACAGACAGGATGTGTCTGTTTCATTATACGCATATTTTTATGTTGTTATATCACTTCATTATGTTTAAGTCCATGTTATTTTAGTGATATCTTGTCATATATACATTGTATGACATGTTCATCCATGTTTGAGCCTTATAAAGTAGCTCCAAACAGACCCAAGACCAAGAGTACTTCGTTAAAGGGAATGGTTCGCATTTTTCATTGGCGGACTTATAGGTAAATTATACCTATAAATAGCGTAAAACGATCCACATTGTCGAAATTGGTATTTTCGATTCAGTTTCTTTGTGATAACTATACTAATATACATCTTCACGCTCAAAATTTAGTTAATTCAGTACCAAATACTCCTGTGGCGACTTGCCGTAAACGTAAATACGAACCCGCTTATGAAAGTAAAAATAGCGTCAGGATTATTAGTGTCATGGGGTTGGCAATGCACATACGTTTGCTGATATATCCCAGTAAATGGATTATTAAAAACGTGGCATACTATTTTTAGTAGAAATATTGAGTTTTGTCAAACAGGAATCGTTCATTATTATTGTGAAGTTATCTTTTCAAGGCGCTGTCAATGGCTATGCTAACCTAGCATATACATTGATGTAAATCGTGATCTGAAATATTATTATTATACGTATTCTGAATGCTGGTACCTAATCTTTGCGCGAAATCATTCGGCGATCGCCTCAGAAAAGGGTCACTTAATTATCTCCAAATTCCAATTTGGATGAATATAGAGCATCAGGGCATGTGAATGTACCTATTCTAATATTGGTTATAATCAGACATATATTATGTCTTAAGTTTAGGAGGATTTGTTTAGAGTGGGCATATTTGACATGGCTATTGAAATCACGAATGAATCTATTTAAAACAGGATACGTCTTATGGAAAATACGAACATTATTATTTGTTCACGGTATGTATATACTACATATCTCGCAATAACATATGACCTATTTCTTACAATACCATTAGACCGTACGAGATCTGAATATAGGTTATGCGATGGATTAATATTGAGCGGTAAAAAAGCATGATTCAGATGATGGACCTTATCATGTAGCCAAGTTGACATGGCTTCGTTCGTACCTACTAACGAACGAAGCCATGCAAACTCGGCTAGTTTTCATGTAGCCCTTGGTTTATATAAACTGTTTCGGTAATACCGAAAAAAAATATACAGGGAGAGGCATTAAAATTTCCAACGCGCCTGTTCGCCGATCCCATTTCCTTACAGTATAGTAGGTGGTCTGTCTATGCCGTGTGACATGACGAATGAAACGAAAATGTTATAATATTTTCCTGTACGTTGCTTGTCACCTGAAACTTAATTGCAATCGAACTAAAATATATCCAAACACGTACGACATTTTATTCTTGTTACTGACTACCGTACACACCAGACATCAAAAGCTTCAGGTATACGGTTGATAAATGAACTACAGTTGCAAATTGTTTGTGAGGAAAAAAATTGCTATTTCTTTCAGAATATGGGTGAAATCTTGATGGGATATCTTATGAGATGATGATCATATAGTGTTTCTTCCTGAATTCAAGACACATATCTTTCCACGCTACAACACACTGAGAAAAATGGTCTCGGCCCGACACCCTTTTTTGGTGTTGAGGACTGGCCAACACCGTCTAGGCATAAAGTTGTGTTGAGAAATGGCGTTGACCAAAGCGAACAATAAGAATGGTGTTGAGGCCATTTCAACACCAAATAATGGTATTGCAATCTATCAATCTAGAGTGTAAGAGTGTAGGTCTAAATTCAACATGTTGGTGTAAGTGATAATACTCAACATCAAATAATGTTGTTGGCCAACACCAGTAAAGAGTGTAGGTTTAAATTCAACACAATTTATTGGTGTTGGCCATTTTTGTGTTAATCTGCGACGTTTTCCTGGCTGTGCCTGATACATTGGTTAATTACGTGGATGTTGTGGTCCCAAAAACGTTGTTGAAACTCAAATAGAGAAGTAGTTCTTCTACTTTACTTTCTGCCAGTGTAAAATACAATTGAGCATGTATAATAATGTAAGTGATAATGAGAGTGTAGAGTGTAAGAGTGTAGGTCTAAATTCAACATGTTGGTGTAAGTGATAATATTCAACATCAAATAATGTTGTTGGCCAACACCAGTAAAGGGTGTTGAAAATGGCTCAACACCACATGTTGGTGTAAGTGATAATACTCAACATCAAATAATGTTGTTGGCCAAGAACAATAAAGAGTGTAGGTCTAAATTCAACATGTTGGTGTTAAGTGATAATACTCAACATCAAATAATGTTGTTGGCCAAGGCCAAAAAAGAATGTAGATCTGAATTCAACACAATTTATTTGTGTTGGCCATTTTTGCGTTAATCTGCACAATTTTCCTGGCGGTGCCTGGTACATTGGTTAATTACGTGGATGTAGTGGTCCCAAAAACGTCGTTGAAACTCAAAAAGAGAAGTAGTTCTTCTACTTTACTTTCTGCCAGTGTAAAGTACAATTGAGCATGTCTAATAGGTTGGCAAAGCAGATGGTACGGTCGTTTATACTGAGCCGTGTAACTAAGAAAGGAACATTAGATTTCGGTGTCACTTTCTAATCACAATGAATTTTGGCACGATAATTATGACCCATAATAATCCAATTTGTGTTCCAAATAATGCTACGTTTGGGGTACGTTAATAACTGTTATTACTAAGGCCAGGTAATAAGGCGGATAATAGTGGCGCGTGTGTCCCTCACACCAGGCCTAATTAATTGTTGAAAATGAAAAACAGAAATTCATTTATCGTAATCAATCCCATTATTACGAACATTTTTTTATATCAAAATCAGGCATACAATATAGTCCGTTAAACACGTGCTAACTGTCTGGTGTTATGGCAGACAGTCAATAGTGATTGACATGGTTAGTCACAGCTATACCACGTGTCAGTGACAAACCCGAGA
This sequence comes from Hanleya hanleyi, assembly GCA_036873755.1. Lineage (NCBI taxonomy): Eukaryota > Metazoa > Mollusca > Polyplacophora > Lepidopleurida > Hanleyidae > Hanleya > Hanleya hanleyi. Next base: position 7,365 of record JAVTVY010048376.1, on the reverse strand, counting down.
ACAACAGTAACACACCTCACTAACACGACCACCCAACCAATCACCGTGAACTATCAACATGCATTTTTACTTATAAAACATACACCGCACAATTGTATCCATTCTTGTTGACTAGGTCTATTTGTGAACCTGGAGAAATAGACCCATCAGATACCATGCTTCCATTCAGCATTGACTACTTGACTGGAAACGATGAGATGCGTCTTCTGAGGAAATCTGTGGGTTCTATTCGGAATCATCAAGTAGCGGGACATGATCCTGGACAACCCCTGTCCCCTCCATCCTTCTACTTACCTGGTATTACAGGAAGTGATATAGGCCTTCCAGCATCCACCAGAAATGGAATAGATAATCGGTCCTCTACCGGAAGTGCGAACGATTCTGTGAGCTCTGCGAGTGACAGTGACAATATCAGCATCGACAGTACGGAATCCATCGCTAAAGTTCTTCTATCGTTAGACAAACGGACCAGAAATGTTCCCGATAATCATAATAACAACGCTGTGAGACCATCACCATCGACGTCACCAAATAATGGCGATCAGAAGCCTACCCATTCCTATATTGCCTTGATTTCTATGGCCATACTGAGTTCACCTGAAGGGAAAGTGCTACTGGGAGATATATACCAGTATATCATGGACAAATACCCGTATTACAACAACACAGAGCGTGCTTGGAGGAACAGTATCCGTCATAACTTGTCTCTCAATGAATGCTTCATCAAGAACGGCCGAGCTGATAACGGTAAATAAAAAAGTTACGACGAGTAACTGTTTTTGTTCAAGCAGTCAGGAATGTTAGTTTGCCCAGGCAGTCCGCTAACTGCCTTTGTCTATAGCTTTCCCGCGAAGACCTACTGTTTATTCATAAGAGCGAGAAAGAGCCAATCACGGGTGCACAGGAAACCCACGTGACCCGGGACCACACAAAGATAATCTATACTTCCATTCACTGTTTAGCCGGTCTTTGGTGATACAACAGCGTCTTTAGAATTTGTCACAGCTTCGAGTTTGTTCTGCTTGAAAAGTCTATTGAATTTTATTCTTACGCCGGTAACCCCTATTGGGTGAGTTCTTTCACAAAACACAAGAAGATTGTCAAGTATTTAAACGGTAAGTGATTTCGAAACGTACAATGAAAACCCTCATTCTCGGTCATTCAATTATTCGAAACTTGGAATCGTTTCTTTTATCGGACGTAAACCCTTCTTTATCTGCTAATCTTCGCCTTTCCGAGTCGACAAATGTCCGGTTCCACGGTGTTGGAGGGCGGACGATCGCAAAAATTTGGGACTACGATCTTCAGGTCGTGTCATCATACCAGCCCGACATCGTCATTCTACAAGTAGGTTCGAACGATCTGGACTTGGAAGGAGCAGATGAGATTTCGGTAACGGTAATGAAATTTCTTCTTCTATTAGACCTTCTCCATAATCGCCTACGGGTGAGACTCATTGTTGTAAGTATGATTTTACCTAGATTACGGCCAAAAACGTCCGATTTCAACCGCAGAGCAGAGCTAGTGAACACCAGTCTATTCAATCGGTTAAAAGAACACCCATTTGCTTTCTTCTGGTGGTCGCCTCATTTTGCCAAGCCTAACATGCCAGCTAAATATTTCTCCAGGGACGGGGTCCATTTAAACGACAGGGGTAATTATTATTTATATAAATCCATTCGGGGCTCAGTTTTAAAGGCCCTCAGACGCCTGCAGTAGTTTTACACTCAATCTTAATAACCAGCGATCATACGGTAGAGAAGCATATAGGATTTTGATTTATTAAGATTGTTTTACACTAGTTCTAGTACGCAACGATTTGTACAAAGAAAAATTTAGTACTAGGCCTTTATGATTCGGTTAATTTGCTTTCCATCACTGTCGATTAACGTAACTCTTTATCCAAAGTGCCAACATTCAATTATCCCCCTGCTAGACGGTTGACACGCTAACACGTGGCAGATTTCTTTGTTCGCCCCTTTATTTCTGCACTCAACTCGGGCCATATCAGCTAGGCGGCGACAGGGGCCATAAATGGGGCAAAGTTACGTAACACGCTAACCCAGATTTTCCAGCACACGTGTTTGACTTTGCCACGTGTCACGCGATGATCTCGTCCAGTCCGCGAGGTCATGAAGGTCGCCAAAATGGCCGATGTAAACAAACAGTAACTGTAATGGGACCGGTTATCATAGCTTGCATAAATTTCAGGATGTTAGAATTTTAGTCATTTATTTAGTTTATTTTTTTATTTTGTTAACGTTAGGACACACTTCAGCTCCGGGTTAACCCCTATCTATTCCAGTCTACCATACACCTGTTAACTTTGAGAGGAACACCCCCCCCCCCGCCCCACTCTCATTTACAAATCTCTCATTTACAACTAATCTGTTTGTGGTATATGCGCAGTGCGGAAATCGCCAGTCGCTTGGTTACCCACCACCATAGTCAGTTAATCTCAGCCTGTGTGGTAATCGCCCGTGCTGTTTTATATACCTAATTTATAAATTGGAATGAATTGGCTTTCTTGACTGGGGTGATTATGTCCTGTCACAATATAACCTTAATATGTAAATGTAATATTTTATCTTAGTTTTAACATTTTCTGCATGTATTCATGTATAGAAATAAAGAATTGAATTGTTATATGCGCAGTGCGGAAATCGCCAGTCGCTTGTTTGTGTTTATGCGCAGTGCGGAAATCGCCAGTCGCTTGTCTTTGTATATGCGCAGTGCGGAAATCGCCAGTCGCTTGTTTTGTATATGCGCAGTGCGGAAATCGCCAGTCGCTTGTTTTTGTATATGCGCAGTGCGGAAATCGCCAGTCGCTGATTTATTCCCTCCAATTTACATTCAATCTCACTCTGTGCGATAAAAACGGCTTAATTTTTTTTTTTCTCTTTTTTTTTTTATGGCCTTAAGTATTTTACAGGTATGCCACCCAAGAGACGTGCTTCCGCCCGCGTGCAGGATGTCGTAGCGGCAGTTACTGGCAAACGCAGTAAACGGGGCAGACCATCTTCCCTTTCAGCTCCTTCTCTTGTAGCGCCTACCATCTCGGCAGAAATGAGGGAGGAGATAATTCAATTATCCACAGCGGCAGCCGTCGCTGCTGCCACACAAGCTGCCACAGAAGCCGTTCAAGCAGCCTTTCTGTCTCGATCCGCTGCTATACACCAGCCAACAGCACTCGCAACAGTCAGCCATCCAACTGACGAGGTGAATGATTTAGTAGAACGGTCCGTCATCACGATGACAGGTGAGTCTCCACATATTGTACAACCCCAGGTGGCCGCCAATATTCAACAGGTCCCACTTGCGGCACATGTCTCAGGTAAGATTCAGGCAAAAATCAGGGCAGATGAATTTATAGAGCTCCACACTCTCGACCCCGATTGGAAGAATCAAGCTGCATACACGTTAACCCTTAGTGAACCCAATAGTGCCTCAGATACCAGTGCAGCTTCCCCTGCATTGGCTTGGGCCCCAGCAGACCGAAAACATAAACTTACTTTCGACAAATGGGCACATTTATTTTCTATCTTCACGGCAATTTACACCTCCCACAAACCTGATCAAGCACCCCACATGATGAAATATATTGAAACGGTCCGCCATATCCACCAGAAAAGGGGGGACTGGTTCACATATGATCGTCGTTTTCGACAACTGAAGTCGACGCAAAACTGTTCTTGGGATTCAATCCAGGGGGAAGTTTATTTAGAGAGTAGATTGGACCGCTTAGCGGAATCACTTAGTGGTCCCGCGTTCAAACGTCCATTAACAAGCACGACACAATCAAATCAGTCTCAATCAGTCCCAGCCGGTTACTGTTTCAAATTCCACAAGGGCCGTTTCTGTAGTGGGTGTAAATTTTCACACGCTTGCTTCCACTGTGGCCACCCCCATGCAGCCTTAAAATGTTATCGTGCCAAAGGTAATCAGGGACATCCACAAGGAACCGGGTCTCCGCCCTTTCGCACGAGAGGCCCGGAAGGCCACTTACAACAATCCCAAAGAGGAATCACAGCCCAACTTCCTCGAAGTAGTGCACCCACCCAAAACACCCGACCATTCCTTCAGTCAAACAGGAATAACCACCAGTCTTCCAACTCCAATCGTAATATCTAGACTGGCGGGATGGCTTATTGGATATGGCCACTCCCGTCGCGATTATTTGCTGAAGGGTTTCCGTTTTGGCTTCTCGCTGGGTTTCAGCGAAACCCCTCTCTCCTCAACCTTTACTAACTTGAAATCGGTGGATGAAAATCCGGACGCAGTACAAGGTAAACTAGACAAAGAATTAGCGTTAGGTCGCATCGCTGGACCTTTTCATTTACCACCTTTCGACCCATTCCATTCCTCCCCTTTAGGCTTGGTTCCAAAGAAAGAACAAGGCAAATTCCGATTGATTCATCATCTCTCCTATCCGGAAGGTTTGTCGGTCAACTCCGGTATTCCGCGTAACGCGGCAACGGTACAGTATGCCACCATCGATGATGCTATACACCACATCCTCTCAGCGGGTCGGAACTGTTTTTTGGCCAAAACGGACATTGAATCTGCTTTCAGGCTCATCCCGGTACACCCGTCCCAGTATCATCTTTTAGGTTTCACGTGGCGTGACGAGTACTTCCATGATCGATGTTTACCAATGGGAGCCTCCTCTTCATGTAGCATATTTGAGTCATTCAGTTCTGCGATTGAATGGGCAGCCAGAACCAAGGTAGGCATCAAACGAATAGTACATGTCCTTGATGATTACTTGATTATCAATTCCTCAAAAGCAGGATGTGAAGCCCAGCTAGAGTCTTTCCTCGACATGTGTGATGATATAGGAGTCCCCATGGCCCAAGATAAAACAGCGGGTCCCTCCGAAATCCTACCATTCCTTGGCTGTGAACTGGATACCGTAAAATTTGAAGTACGCTTGCCTCTCGACAAATTACAGCGATGCCGAGAACTCATATCCTATTGTATGTCTAAGGAAAAAATCACTCTCCATAATCTCAGACAAATTCTGGGCACTCTGAATTTTGCATGCAATGTCATTGTACCTGGTAGAGCATTCTTACGCAGGCTGGCAGATCTGACCATTGGTGTCAACAAACCTTACTATCACATCCGCTTGACCCGCCAGGTGAAAGACGATCTGCTTATGTGGGAATCCTTCCTACAAACATATAATGGTAAGTCCTACTTCCTCAACCTAGAATGGTCATCATCTGATTCACTCTCCTTGTACACTGATGCCGCAGCAGGGCTAGGATATGGGGCAGTATTAGGCACTCATTGGTTCTACGATTCATGGGATGACGAGTGGCGATACCAGGATATCACGTTGCTAGAACTATACCCAATTGTCCTATCTGTGGAGGTGTGGGGGTCCAAGTTCACCAACGAGAAAGTGGAGTTTTTCACAGACAATATGGCACTAGTAAGTATTATCAACAAGCAAACCTGCAAGCAACCCCAGGTAATGGCATTGGTAAGACGACTGGTTCTATCTTGTTTGAATTTTAATATTCAGTTCTTGGCCACTCATGTACCTGGAAAATTTAATGTCTTAGCGGATGCTCTCTCACGTATACAGGTAGACGAATTCAGACGTCTGGCCCCCGAGGCTCAACGGAACCTCAATCTCATCCCGCCACTTCCTGCGTTCCCCTGTTGGAAGGGCTAGAACATCTCCTACACCACACACTTGCCCCCTCATCCAGGCGGTCATACCACCGCACGTGGCAAGTTTTTCAGGTGTTTTGTCACCAGTATCAGCTCAGCAGCACTTTACCTCTGTCCATCCCTACCATGGCACTTTTTATTTCGTACTTAACCTCAAAACAATTTTCGGCTTCCACAATCACTTCTTATCTGTCCGCCATTTCGTATGCCCACAAAGTTCTGAATTTTGCAGATCCCACCTCCAGTTTTCTGATCCATAAATTACTGCGAGCATGTCGAAAATTGTCCCCATCAAAGGATAATCGTTTACCAATTACGAAGGACATTCTCCATCGCATTGTCGATGCCCTGCCTCTGTCAATTCCAACCCATTACCGCGCTTGCTTATTCAAAAGCATGTTTTTACTAGCTTTTAGTGCCTTCCTGCATGTCGGCGAAATAGCTTCAAAAGGTCCCACATCCAAGAATTTGCTGCAACTCACGGCAGTTCGTTTCGATCCAGTTACGTCGAGCCTTTGCTTAACCATCATAGATTTTAAACACACCTCGGGGGAACCGTTCCACCTCACTATCCCAAAATCAGACTCTCCATATTGTACGGTCAGGGCGATGCGGGAGTTCATCGTCAAGCGGGGTAATGCTCCGGGTCCATTATTCGCATATCCACCAGCCCTTCCAGTGTCTCAACAGGAATTCACGAACGAACTCCATAATGCCCTGAAGACAGCAGGGCTTCCCGTCGAACACTTCCGCAGCCATAGCTTTCGCATCGGAGCAACTACGGAAGCATCAGCTAGAGGATTATCTGACAGCCAGATTCGCCGACTGGGGAGATGGAAATCAGACGCATTCAAGTCTTACATTCGTACAAATTGCGCTATCAATAATGCATGAAACTTCATTAATTGGTCCTCGGCACCCAAAGCCTTTTGCGGGTTGCATCTGCTTTGGGTTTCAAGTTTGTAAATATACCGACGTCTTAACTGCTCTAATACGTCAACGCGGCGAATACCAACGAGCTTCTTGCGGGCTGCAGAAGCCGGATATCGACGACTTTGTAACTGAGTATCTCACAATTTCACTGTATCCTTATTTTATTGTGTACGTTGCTTTCTAATGCCTTTGTATTACTATTCATTTACATGATGTTACGGGTTGCAGGCTGCACCCAGTTGTCCTCCAGGGTGGTTCTCACCAGTTCAGTTTAGTGCAATATCGCTGGAGATTACGGGCTGTATCTCCTAGTCAGACGTCAATATTCAGGTAATCTGTCATATCAAACATAGTCGAACCATCCTGGAGGAACATGTGTTTGTGCCCCATCTTTTCCCAGCAAAACCCTCATAAATTTGGGGGGCTGGGTTTTTAATGCGGGGCACATCCCAAGGTGGTAGCGGTATGGAAGGAGGTTGGTTCATTCAGGATCCCGTCCCCCCCCCCCGACACTCCCTTCTTCTTTTCCATTGGTCGGCTAGGCGCGTACGGATTGGGATTGGGGCTGCCACTCGCGAGCGCCGCGAGCGGTGGTGGCGGTTCAGCCCCACTTCCTTCATTTGGTCAGCCACATACTTTCCGTGTTACCAGCTATACTTTAATAAATACATTTTAGTTCACAACTTTCGATCTATTCTGGTAACACGTACAGCTAAATTCTACTAAATTCAGGATTTTCAATTCATCCAT
>JAVTVY010048375.1:0-24867 GCA_036873755.1 Hanleya hanleyi | reverse complement strand
TGACCGTGCACACAGGACAGGTACTCTAACCGAAACGGCAACCTCAACTCCCATAAATAGGAGAGGTTATGTAAGGCCGGCCTGAGACTCGGCTATTTTCTACTTGTCGCATGAGCCGAGCTGGAACAGTAAGTAATTACGACAATTACAGTAGTGTGAAAATGAGCGTTGTAGGTCAAGTTATCATGATCAGGATTATGATCAGTGCGCAGAAGGTGGAGAGGGCAGAACGGAATGTAATCCCCGGAAGTGAGGTCAACTTCTGAAATGACAACATGACCAGAAATGACATAAGTACCGGATGTGACGTAGCACAAGATCGCTGGTCAGGTTTAGGTTCAAGATTATGATCACGGAGGAATCAATGTGTAGGAGAAGTTGTAAAACAAATTTAGGTTCAAAGATTCGACCAATCAGTATCAAGTATGCTATCGCCCTGTTTAATAACGTAGATATAATTTATCAATAATTGTTAATCATGTTTGGTCAATATGTTAAAACATGATATGATAATTCGAAAATAATCCGTGTCCGTTGTTGCGGAGAAATCTATACACACAGGGAAATCCTTGAAGTTCCCACTTCATACCTAGATCTTCAATAATCGCGTGAACATTCGACCAGTGACAGTCTTGTTCATACGAAATAGGCTCTCATTTGCAAATTGTCCGATAATGAGTAAGTGAGTGACTGAGTCCATCCGAATTCTTTCGTCGTCAAAATAAGGCGAACCCTTGACATTAGAACCTTGATTTTTGGCATGAACGTGCATTAGGGGACTGTTACCAGCAATTTCTGAGCTGACCTACTTCTGATGAAAATTTGACCTACTTAGGTGACCTATAAACTTCGAAATTGCCATAAGCATGTCTTAGGTCAAGGTACTTACTTAAATCATATCAAACCCTACTTCGTAGGTCCTGTGACGTTAGTCACACTGTTCATGTATTCGACTCATGTTTCCTTGAGTGAAAATTCATGATTTCATAAGCTTTTCTTACTGTCCCTTGTTATCGGTATATGCTGTACGGTGTATGTTATATTCGAAGCAGACAGTTTAACATGAGAGAATTGTTATCGGTTCTGAATACTGTTTTTGGTAATATAAACATCCTATTTCAATGACCCTTTAGGTCAGTTATTGTGAACACAACTATTTGTGAGAAACAGTTAGTAATTTCAAATTTATACAGGATAACGAAGGAACTGCTTGTGTAAGGGTAATGAATTAACCTTGGTTTTGACGACAGAATTTATGTAATGCGACAGATTCGTGATCTGCTTGTCATAATTGCACCGAATTTATAAGGACATTTATGTTGGGTTAAATTGACATTGTAACGTATAGCATTGTATATAATGGAATGAACGGCACATACAGGCAGGCCAAAACCATCAGGTCTCACTGAAGGCCAAAACCATCAGGTCTCACTGAAGGCCAAAACCATCAGGTCTCACTAGATGTCTCCGATGATAGATATTACTATCTCCAGTTCCGAAAATGATTGTTTACAAAATGGTCTGATGTTGATGAAGTTGTGCTAGTCTGCCTGCCAAATGCTGCCGATCATTCCTAAGTTAGGTGGAATGAATTTACAATAAATCGGCTTAATATTCAACAGACATAAACTTCGTTTTCGTTGTACCCTGTCTCATTTAAAGAGGCTATCAAAATTTCATAATGGCGAGCTTGCCAGGATAAAGACAATTTTCTTTTGGATACAACCACAAGATCGTGAGACGACAGCCAGAATGCGGTGTTGATAGCCTCGCTTCCATTCGCGAGGACCCGTCCACGAGCTACTGACGCTCTTTGGCGACCCGTCTTGATGCTGGATCACGTTGCCCTCCGTTCCTGGACCCACCGTCTTCCCTCTTCCTTCTTTCTTCTTCTGCGGTCGGTGCGGGGAGCCCATGGTCCTTCATCATTTTATTATAATTTTTTTGTAATATTCCAGAATGGTGGAATGGTCGTCATCTTCCATCTCCTCTGCTGCGGTTGCCTGCAGCCATTTCTCCCATCTTTCTTTTGCAAGTTCTTCAGGTCAGCTCGTGTGGACGGGCACGAACGCACCAATAATCGTCTGAACTATTGAGAAAATGTCGCACGGTGGGGCGGTTCCTCATCTGTCGACACGCGATGGCCCAGCCCAGTATTTGTGAGTGAGCCGGATCTTCCTTCATCCTGTACATCAAGGCTGCCACATGACTATTTTACTTGGTGTCACACCTCCCGCTCTCCTCGTCTTCTTGCATTGAACTCCCCTTCTATTCCTGCATTCAATGAAGTAGTCACCCGGACGGTGACTAGTGAACATGTTTGGTTCCGGTGCTTTGACCATGATGGCGTTTGCAATCCTCTTCAGTTCTTCTTCATAGGAGCTCTCCTTGAACTGCCTTGTGATTCTGACCGGAAGGAATTCCGGAATTGTGTCCACAACTGCGTGAGTGATGTCCATCTCAGTGATGAAATTTCGACCCAAACACTGTTCCTTCCAATAACAGCGACATGTTTCTCCTCTTCCTTGGTGACGTGACAGCGTGTGACAGAAACCTCTGGAACGAGTCCATTCCGTGGAAACAGTATATACAGGTACAGTTTGATTCGTTCTACTTAACAGAGCCGTGTAAATGGCCATAGTGATTGAAAACATAACTGTGTTGTGATATATTCTCTGCCTGGACTTCCCTGAACTTTCTGTCTGACGTTGTGAAGTTCCCACTGATTGGCAATAGTGCGTGTGATGAACAGTGTGTAATTTACAGAACTGGATCATGCCTAACGAACTCTAAGACATTGTATTCTTGGAACATTCTGGATTGAATCCTCAGACAGGCTGGTAGCATGTATTGAATGCGAGGTTTAACCTTAACTTTCTCTCTCTCCCTTGAACGATCATGTTATATGTGCCATAATCATGCCTTATATGAACTGTTGACATCTCTCGTATATTGTGCATGTTTTGTTTATTATCGATAATGCTGCATGCCCAGTGGAGTTGATAAATCAATGGTGAAACTGGTAGATTGCATGAACTCCTTTGTGACTAGTAAATTTAGTGGTTTGCAGATTGATAAATCTAGCCTTTGACCTTTGGATGATAATGTTGTGAGGTGGTTCCACAATGATGTTTTATTAGGACATTTATCGCGATTAGTTGCCATAGTAGTGTAGTTGGTAAGTTAAACACTTAGCGCAATTTTGGCTAAATGGAACTAAGATTATCGCGTATATGTTGATAGGTCCTAAGATACACTGAGTACATGTACGTACTAGTGGTTATAGCATATAAATGCTTGGTATATGCTAAGAAAACATGTTGGTGTTGGCTGACGAGCCTCCACAATCCCCGATTAGGCTATGAGAGCCTGGATATTTGTGAATATGTGTGGTTATTTGTTTATTTTGGATCCTCAGATATAAGTCTAAGATGTTGGATGACAAATTGGTTTCAATTAACACGTATTGGCAACTTCCTTATTGCAGTACCTATTGTGTCCAAGTCAACCGTGAAACTTTTAGCTTTCATAATGAGTAACATACATGTAAGGTCCAAATGTTAACCTTTGAGGATAAGGTTTATGAATTAGCACAGGCGATGCTAGAGAAATCTGATACTTGGTGACAGTTATGGAAGACTGTTTGAGACATGACCACACGATAACTGTGCTCGACTATTTTTGTTGCAACAATATTGAGATACCATGCAGTGGCATGAAGTGGATAATGCGCATTTTCATTTATGCAGAGTTATTTTGTCATAACTGATAGAGATTCACCGCGTGAATCCTTTCTACTGACGACATATCGTAATAATAATGGTTTTTCTTGCACTAAACTGGTATGGTCGTTCTGTTTCGGAATAAGTGTGTTCTTGGTGTGGGCTAGAACATAGAGTCTGATACTCTCTATTCTGAAGAATTCGCAAGTCTTGCAGATATGATTCAAATGCCTAACATTGCCATTCGCACCCTATTGAACATTACCAGAATTATTGCCCGTTTGAATGCCACTTCTTGACAGGCATTGAATATGACAATTGATGTGTCAGCACGTGACATGTTGACAGGTATTTCTTTAACCATGGATTTGTTTGGGACCCTTATCGCGCTTTTGTACATCTTTTGCACACATTGTAATCTGTATGTCTATTGTTCTCAATTTTTTTTTCACTCGGTGACATTGTAATGCATGACCTGCAGCTAGACAGTGCTCTGGAGACTGTTCTACGCGATTATGTTTTTCCATCTTTGTATACTCTTTTGTAATGTTTTTGTTTTTGCTTTTTCTCTGTTTTGTCGCTCTTGCCAGTGGAGGTGCGTTTCTCTGGCCAGAAACGTACTCTCACTCGAGGTCAAGTTTTGGTGTATTGGTGACTGATGAACTGATCATTCACGCAGTTTCTAGCACCATTTCTTGTCTTCTTATTATTGTATTTTTCTTTTGCTTATTTCTTGTTTCACTGTTCTGACATTTTCATGTATTTCTCTGCTGTTCCACATATATTTTGTTTTGATTTTCATGAATATGTAATGTGTTGATAAACTATTGTGGATTTGAAGCTGAGCTACTGGAAGAATTTTCCAGCAATTGTTTTGATATTGTGTTATGTTTTGAGCACATTGTTCTGACATGTCCTCACTTATCTGTGACTGGCACGTGTCTCACATACCTAGAGTACTTTCATTGAGAAATGATACTAACTATGGCCTTATGACCTTACGCTATGAACATGGACTACGGTAATTGAATAAATTGTTTCTGGTATTTGACAGATATTTCTGATAACGACCTTAGCTATTCATAATGGACTATTCTTTGAAGTCTTGCTATTATTCTTGCTGCCTTACGCATTTTGTGTTTATACTTTGAGATGAATGAACGATCTTCGTTCAATCTTTCATCTTTCATTGTTGGAAGATATGTGAGATATCGATTCTTGGCCACCATATAAATGCATAAATTATATGTGTGAAATATCGATTCTTAGCCACCATACTTGTCCCAGCAATTTTATTATATTAACTTTTTCCTTGAGTGAAAATTCATAAGCTTTTCTTACTGTCCCTTGTTATCGGTATATGCTGTACGGTGTATGTTATATTCGAGGCTGACAGTTTAACATGAGGGAATTGTTTTCGATTCTGAATACTGTTTTGGTAATATAAACATCCTATTTCAATGATCCTTTAGGTCAGTTATTGTGAACACAAACATTTCAAATTTATACAGGATAACATAGGAACTGCTTGTGTAAGGGTAATGAATTAACCTTGGTTTTGACGACTGAATTTATGTAATGCGACAGATTCGTGATCTGCTTGTCATAATTGCACCGAATTTATAAGGACATTTATGTTGGGTTAAATTGACATTGTAACGTATAGCATTATATAAAATGGAATGAACGGCACATACAGGCAGGCCAAAACCATCAGGTCTCACTGAAGGCCAAAACCATCTTTTATGAAGAACATCACCTGAGTCTTGAGACGACTTCGCGTTACAACATCTTAAGATCACGCACACAAGCCCCTGTCGTCTTGAAGACCGAAAATTTCATAACATGTATACCTACAAGATTTTACACACACACACACACACACACACACACACACACACGCAATCGTTTTATTGCCACATTTAGATGTGTACTTACCTAGATAAAGGATTGTATTCATTACATGATTAAGTCAAATATAATGAATGTATTTGTTCCAACTTGCACGATTCAGTATATTTTAAAAGACACTTTAATATGGATTATTCAAACCATGATCTCCTTTGTCCAAGACTTTATGGTTGACGCTTTCTACGTACACCACAAATCTATTTCTACAACTAATTTTTGCCATAGGATAGTCGACCATGCCAGTTTAGCCTGGTTTTATGTATGCTATGATTTATTCTTTTAATTTTGTGCTAAATCTATTATATGAATTAGGTCCTTGGATTATGGACGCGGAAATTCTTTAACTGTCCACGGCTGCATATTGAATGACGGACTATAAAAGGACTTACCATATCCATTTTACTCCAACGAGATAATATCCACATCTATGTATCCATATCTGTATAATATCCACATCTGTATATCCATATCTTAATAATACCCACATCTATATATCCACACCTATATAATATCCATATATATGCACATTTTAATAATATCCATATCTACATATCCATATTTTTATAATATCCACATATTTATTGGAGGGAGGGATACTTGAAGGGCATCTTTATAGGAGGGGGTGATATTTAAAGGGAATCTTTATTGGAGAGAGGAATTCTTGATGGGAACTTTATTGCTTGAAGCCAGTCATTATTGGAGGGATGACTCCTTTAAGACAATCTTTATTGGAGGAAGATATGCTTGAAGGGAATCTTTACTGAGAGAAGGGGTTAATAATCATAAAGGTTGTGATAGTTAGAACAAAGGTTACATTCTAACGTCTGTAGCCTCTTCTATCTGCGATAAAACTCGATTTTAGCTTGAATTTTAACCTACATAATAAAATAGACTGAAACAGTGAGGTGACTCTACTTAAGGACATGTCTGTGTATATATGTTTGTATATGATGCATTCCCTTGTCATAAGGAACATATGGTTGGCCATCCCTGCCAGAATTCGTCATTTAGAGGCTGCCTCTAAATAATATATACCATGGTATAAAATGCCAAGCCTGCCATAATTCGTATTTAGAGGCTGCCTCTAATTATTTTGTACCATGGTATAAAATGCCGAGGCTGCCATAATCCCTATTTAGAGGATGCCTGTAAATCGCCAAGCCTGCCACAATTCGTATTTAGAGGCTGCCTCTAATTATTTTGTACCATGGTATAAAATGCCGAGCCTGCCATAATTCGTATTTAGAGGCTGCCTCTAATTATTTTGTACCATGGTATAAAATCGCCAAGCTTGCCATAATTCCTATTTAGAGGATGCCTCTGATTCATTTTAGCCGTAAGTCATAAACAACTCGATGTCATATCAAGAATATTAAATTTGACCAATGAGTAAACTTGTAACAAGCGTAGAGATATCGAACCAAATTTGTGAAAGCGCATATCATTGGTGGAAGTAATAAGAAGGCGAAAATTTACGACTTACGGCTAAAATGAATTAGAGGCATCCTCTAAATAGGAATTATGGCAGGCTTGGCGATTTTATACCATGGCGAGGCAGCCTTTATGGCAGGCTCGGCATTTTATACCATGGTACAAAATAATTAGAGGCAGCCTCTAAATACGAATTGTGGCAGGCTTGGCGATTTACAGGCATCCTCTAAATATGGATTATGGCAGGCTCGGCATTTTATACCATGGTACAAAATAATTAGAGGCAGCCTCTAAATACGAATTATGGCAGGCTTGGCATTTTATACCATGGTATATATTATTTAGAGGCAGCCTCTAAATGACGAATTCTGGCAGGGATGGCCAACCATAGGAACAGACACAGGTTCAAGCGCGCCGTCCATGTACATGTATAGAGTCCATGCATATTATGGAATTTTCGGTCTTCAAGACGACAAGGGGTTGTGCGCAATCTTAAGATGTTGTAACGCAAGGTCGTCTGTTGACTCAGGTGATGGTCTCCATAAAACCTAGATAATAGATTCCAGTTCCGGCTCCAAGACTTCTCGAAGACAAAAACGGAGTCCATGTCTGCTGAATATTAAGCCGACTTATTATATATCCATTCCACCTAACATAGGAATGATCGGCGGTACTTGGCAGGTAGACCAACACAGCTTCACTAACATCAGACCATTTTGTAAATGTCTTTCAAAACTGGGAGATAGTACATCTATCATCGAGACGTGATGTTGAATAAGCCTTCATTGAGACATGATGGTATTAGTCTGCCTGTATGTACTGGTCATCCCTTTTTATACAATGCTATAACGTTACACGGTCAAGCTAACTCAAAATTAAATCCTCAAACTTTCGATAAAGTTTAGACAAGCTGCTCAGCTATATGTCTACTTATCTAAACACGCTCATCAAATTTTGTGATTCACAAAGTTCAATTCAGTGTACTTACATAACTACACAATGTTAAACCATATAATTTGAAATTATATCACTGTTTCTCGCGAATAGCTGTGTTCGCAAATGTTCACAATAACTGACCTAAAGGGCCATGAAATAGAACTTCCGAAATATTTCTGTCAAAACACATCATGGTTGCATGCATACAGGTTATATAAAATTGGTAAACGAAAAGTCGAACTTCACGCAATTGTATGGTGGCTAAGAAGTTTACCTTTACGTGAAAGTTTGGCGGCTAAGAAATCACTATTTCACATATCTTCCATCAATGAAAGATGAATGACACGACCGGAAGGGAGTTCATTCATCTGAAAGTAGAAAAACAAAATGCATAACTGATTAAAATGATATCCAAAGTTCAGAGAATAGTCCGTTATCAATAGCTAAGTTCGTTATCCGCAATAGCAGTCAAATATCGTAAGCAATTATTCAAATTATACCATAGTCCATGTTCATAGCGTAAGGTCATAACTCCATATTTACCCAAAATGTATCAATGAAAATACGCTAGGTATGTGGTAGAACGATTCACAAAACATGACACAAAAAGAAAACAATTCGCCAAAACACTACATGGAAAGCAAAGCAGTTAACCAAAACATTATATGTACATGAAAATCAAAACAAAATGGTCAAAACAAATAACATTTAACTGTATCAAAATATCAAAACTCAAACATAAGCTAATGTCAATCAGAACAAACAGAAGCACACTTATTTCGAAACAAAATTAACATACCATTTCATTGCAAGAAAAACTATGATGTCAGAGAAAGGATTCACACGGGGAAACTCGATCAGTTATGACAAAAGTATTCTGCACAAAATGACAATGCACATTGTCCAATTCATACCACTGTATGGTATCTCCATATTGTTGCAACAAAAACATTGAAACACAATTATCCTGTGGTTATGTCTCAAACAGTCTTCCATAGTTATCACCAAGTATCAGATTTCTCTAGCATCGTCTGTGCTAATTCATATACCTCATCCTCAAAGGTTAACATTTGGGCCTTACATGAATGTTACTCATTATGAAAGCTAGAAGTA
The DNA here is from genome assembly GCA_036873755.1 of Hanleya hanleyi. Classification (NCBI taxonomy): domain Eukaryota; kingdom Metazoa; phylum Mollusca; class Polyplacophora; order Lepidopleurida; family Hanleyidae; genus Hanleya; species Hanleya hanleyi. The sequence continues at coordinate 15,754 of JAVTVY010048375.1, read as the reverse complement.
TCATGGCTGACTTGGACACAATATGTACTGCACTGAAGGAAGTTGTCAATACGCGTTAATTGAAAACAGTTTGTCATCCAACATCTTAGACTTATATCTGAGGATCCAAACAACAATAATAAAAATTCAGGATGAGACAAAAACAAATAACCACATTTTCACAAATATCCAGGCTCTTTAGCCTAATCGGGGATTGTGGGGCCCGTCGGCCAACATCAACAGGCTTCCATAGCCTATACCAAGCATTTATATGCTACAACCACTAGAACATGCATGTACTCAGTGCCTCAAGCACCTATCAAAACACGCGACAATCTTAGTTTCATTTAGCCAAAATGCGTTAAGTGTTTAGCTTACCAGCCACACTAGCTATTATGGAAACTGATCGCGATAAATGTCCTAATAAAAAAATCATTGTGGAACCACATCACAATATTCTCGTACAAAGGTCAAAGGCTAGATTTATCAATCTGCAAATCACTAAATTTACCAGTTACAAAGGTTCATGCAATGTACCAGTTTCTTCGTTGATTTATCATCTTCACTGGGCATGCAGCATTATCAATAAGAAACGAAACGAAACGTGCACAATATACGAAAGATATCAACAGTTCATATAAGGCATTATCATGGCACATATAACATGATCGTTCAAGGGAGAGAGAGAAAATTAAGGTTGAATCTCGCGTTCAAAACATGTTACCAACCTGTCTGAGGATTCAGTTCAGAATGTTCTACGAAAGCTATGAGAATATAATGTCTCAGCGTTCGTTGGTGTATGACCCATTTCTGTAAATTACACACTGTTCATCACACGCACTATTGTCAATCAGTGGGAACTTCACAACGTCAGGCAGAAAATATATCACAACACAGGTATGTTTTCAAACACTATAGCCATTTATAAGGCTCTGTTAAGCAAAACGAATCAAACTGTACCTGTAGATACTGTTTCCACGGAATGGACTCGTTCCAGAGATTTCTGGCACACGCTGCCACGTCACCAAGGAAGAGGAGAAACATGTCGAACGGTGTTTGGGTTGAGATGATGGACGTCACTCATGGCAGTTGTGGACAGCAGTTTGGAATTCCGTCCAGTCTGAATTACAAGGCAGTTCAAGGAGGCGTTGAACAGGGTCGCACATTTCACAATGGCCAACAAACAAGGGCATCAAATGTTTTCGTCAGTCACCGTCCCCGTCTGGGTGACTTACCGTCTGCAATACCTCAGTAGGTGCAAAAAGGAAGGAAGGTCCTTTACCTGTTCTCTTTGCAAATGACGATTGTCCTTGGCCTGAATATCAGTCCGCAGATTGTCCACAAGTTTCGTGATGCCTTGATCAATGGTCTGGAGCTCCTGCAGTTTTTCTGGCTCAGTCATTTTGTCCAAAAGTTAGTACTCTCAGTGTCCCCGGTCGATCGTCTGAAGCTGTCGTCTCAAGATCTTGTAGTTGTATCCAAAAAAAAAATTCTTTATCTTGGAGCAAACTCGCCATTATGGAATTTTCGGTCTTCAAGATGACAAGGGGTTGTGCGCAATCTTAAGATGTTGTAACGCAAGGTCGTCTGTTGACTCAGGTGATGGTCTCCATAAAACCTAGATAATAAATTCCAGTTCCGGCTCCGAGATTTCTCGAAGACTTGATAGCCTCTTTAAATGAGACAGGATACAACAAAAACGGAGTTCATGTCTGCTGAATATTAAGCCGATTTATTATAAATCCATTCCACCTAATATAGGAATGATCGGCGGTACTTGGCAGGTAGACCAACACAGCTTCACTAACATCAGACCATTTTGTAAATGTCTTTCAAAACTGGGAGATAGTACATCTATCATCGAGACGTGATGTTGAATTAGGCTTCATTGAGACTTGATGGTATTAGTCTGCCTGTATGTACTGGTCATCCCTTTTTATACAATGCTATAACGTTACAGGGTCAAGTTAACTCAAAACTAAATCCTCAAACTTTCGATAAAGTTTAGACAAGCTGCTCAGCTATATGTCTCATTATCTAAACACGCACATCAAATTTTGGGATTCACTAAGTTCAATTCAGTGTACTTAGATAACTACACAATGTTAAACCATACAATTTGAAATTATATAACTGTTTCTCACGAATAGCTGTGTTCGCAATTGTTCAGAATAACTGACCTAAAGGGTCATGAAATAGAATTTCGGAAATAGTTCTGTCAAAACACATCATGATTGCATGCATACAGGTTATAAAAAATTGGTAAATGAAAAGTCGAACTCCACGCAATTGTATGGTGGCTAAGAAGTCTACCTTTACGTGAAAGTATGGTGGCTAAGAAATCACTATTTCACAATATGTACATGATCCATGTACATATACACCGTCCATGGATGTCCATGTACACATACGGTATTGTTGAAGATATATTTGTAAGAATGGATATATTTGTGAGGATGGATATATTGATTAGGGAAAGAAAATGTAGCGAGAATGGAAAAACTGGTGAGGGTCCAAATCTATAAAATATTCACATCTAAAAGGTATCCACACTAAGTAGCCTAGAAAATACATAAGGTGAAAAGGCGAAGTATCTCTAAGCCCATTTTAGGGAGATAAATTTACTAAGGCCAGAATTCCTTCGAGGAGAGAGAGAGAGAGAGAGAGAGAGAGAGAGAGAGAGAGAGAATTAAGGTTTAACGTCACGTTCAGCAATATTTCAGCTATATAGCGACGACCAAACAAAATTATAAGTTAATAACTTAGTAATCCATCACATTAAAACATACACACATTAAAACTTATACAACAAATCGATTTCTCTCAAATAACCTAAGATACAGTCTTCTTTCATCCAACTAAAAAGATCTTCTAGAGTAGATGCTCGATAAAAAGCATCTCTTAAAATCTATACATTCGAGAAGAGTATGCTTCACTGTGAGATCTTCGTGGCATCGAATACACCTTGGGACTGGCTGGGGTTTTTTTAGTAAATGTTCATGAGTTAATCGTGTATGGCCGATTCTACATCGCCTGATCATGGCTTAATCGAAACGTTTCTGACTATTCAGATGAGTATAGCCTACAGCTATATTTCACAGGATCTCATAAAAATTGAAACAGCTTTCTCACATAAGTACAAATCAAGGGCGGATCTACGGGGGGGTGGGGGGTCAGGGGGGTCCGGACCCCCCCATGAAACCTAAAAAAAAAAACGAACCCTGGGATTCCACGTAGAAATAATGTCTTGAAATTATATGTAAATTAAATGAATGTGGATTATGTAATTAGAGTATCTATATATGTATTAAACAGATCATCTATTCATGTAGTTTGTGAGTGTACTATTTAAGTTGGAGTTTCAATATGTCTCTAAAATCAGATATTATCGCCGCGAGCGCACCACGTGTAGTGGTGTGTTATAGGCCTGTTTTGTTTGTGTTAAACCAGGAAGTCAAATGGAGTCAGGCATATTCTTCAATATCGATGCGTGTTTATGCGAAACAAATGTGAAAATAGAACAATAAATCTACCTACATTGTGTTCAGATTTATTTCCGGGAAAACGTGTAAAACGCATCTCCCGCAACCTGAGACCCCGGAGCTTCCGGGGCATAGACGGCCCCTGGACCCTCGCCTGTCAGGCTATGAGGATCGCTTATTTTAGCTTTGTGTAAATGAATCGGTATCATACTGGTCCTAATGTTCCATGATGTAAAGTTCCTCGATTTTTTATCTGTTAAATACAACTAGAAAGTCAAATGGATTCAGGCATGAAGTATGATTTTTACAATGTCAATGCGTGCTTATAAATGCGAAACAAACGTGAAAATAGAACCATAAATCTGCATACAATATGTTCGAATTTATTTCCTGGAAAACGCTTAGAACGCATATCCGGAGATCTAGGACTTCGGAGCTTCCGGGGCCTAGGCGGCCCCTGGACCCTCGCCTGTTGGGCTGTGAGGATTTCCTTGTTTTATCTTTTTGTGAATGAACCGTATCTGTAGGCATATTGGTTTCCCTTTCAGAAACTAAATGCCATCGTTTTGTATGTTTTAAATATAACTAGAAAGTCAAATGGATGCAGGCATGAGGTGCAATTTTTTCAATATCGATGGGTGCTTATAATTGCGGGAAAATCGTGAAAATAGAACCATAAATCCGCATACATTATTATCAGTTTTATTTCCGGGAAAACGCTCAGAACGCATCTCCGGCGATCTAGGACCCCGGAGCTTCCGGGGCCTAGGCGGCCCCTGGACCCTCGCCTGTTGGGCTGTGATAGTCGACCCCCCCTATGAATTTTGGCTGGATCCGCCCTTGCAGATAGAGGGTCTGAAATCGCTTTTTGGGATTCCAACAGGATCAACCTCATTATCTAGGGCTGCCTTAGTCATTTTAACAGTCTTCACAAGGGAGGTAACTCCATTCGAAAGTTTATATTAAAAACATATACATACATACATACATACAATTTAAATGAAATAAATAACAAAGAGACAAAGAAAATTTGTTGCTTATTCTTTTTGAATTATATATATATGTATGATATAAAATTTAAGGTAGCATTACCTGCATTGCGGATTTGATGAATGTCCGACTTAGTGATAGTAGCCTCCCTTTGGAGAATTACTTGCTCTGTCAATTTGACATCTCTGTCGTCCAGTGTTGTTTAATGTCTAAATTCAACAAGAATGCTCGCACTCTTTAAACTATTGTTTCTGGGCTCATTCTGTAGACTATCTGTGGAAGTGACTATCCATTAATAATAGTGATCTGACCATATATGGCCAAAATTGCCCAGTGTAGCCGCCGCATTTCCTCGGGGTTATCTCTTTAGGCCAAATCACACTTCTACCTTTTATAATGCTGGGAATTGGGAATCAAGTATAGTCTGCATTGTGAGCGAATTATGCTTTCCCTCGAACAGACCATTTGTAACTTGGAATTACAGTGACGTGTAATGAAACCACACTAAAACGAACCAGGCTTCATAACCAGTTAGCGAGGGTCAGATTTACAAACCTACAAGGCCGAGGGGTTCTCAGCTTTGTGACGTTTAGACTCGAATTAATTCATACCCATTGATTGAAACCCGAATTCATAAAAATTCCATACATGCACACCACGCCTAAATTAAGGGACATTAAGGGGTGAATTCGAGTTGTTATGATAAGCATTTGAATGAACGTGGTTAAGTATGCCTGTATCCTGAGTTGTGTTTTATTGATGTCAGGCACATCTTATTTAGATCTCTATCTCTATAAAAATGAAGCGGGCATTCTCTCTCGTCGACTTTATGACAAAAGAGATGATTACAATTTCGACATCGTAAACTATCCCTTTCTGGATAGTAATATTCCAGTGGGACCTGCATATGGCGTATACATATCACGCTTAGTAGCATTTGCTAGATCCTGTGTTAAATGTGATGATTTTAATCAACGTCACAAAAACATTGTTGCAGAAACTTATAAAACAGGGCTATTCCACCAAGCGCCTCCACTCAAAGTTTCTCAAATTTGGCGATACATATCGCATGCTGATAGCAAAATACGAACGTAGCGTGCAAGATCTATGGCGCTACGGTTCGTAACTTGTGTCTAATTCCGCTTAACCCGGGGCTAGGGGCCGTATGAACCCATGTACTTCAAGATCCTCATGGTACTCATATGAACAGTCACAATCAAAGGGTGACTGAGATACATCATTCTTTAAATGACGACGTTACAACGAATATTATGGATTAAGAATACTGATCAGCGATACGGATTTGATATTTTTGGAACATCATGATGTCTTGCCGGCATCATTGAAAACTGTTGACCGCTTCTCTCTTGCAGGAAACAAACCTATGTTTATGTATACTATGATTGTCTTTTTGAATTTGGTGCTAATACGTTATGTGGAAAATGGAATAGGTCTTTGGATTATGGACGCGGATATTCTCTAATGGACGACGGCTGGATTATGAATGACGGACTAGACGCTTGTAATTACCCTTTTTAGAAATTGGGCCTGGTATATAATAAAAATGTAGTGACTTCGTTTTCTGCATGTATTTATGTAGATTATTTAGTTGCATTGCCTAGAGTATGTTGTAAGCGGATCAAGTGCGATTATATCCCACAATTCGGATCACCATGAATCGGCTTAATGAAAATAAAGTCAATGTTAACTGTGTTACATCCCTTACGAAAGCGCATAACATGCCACAAGCTTTTAAATCACTAAGGTATCCCACCTGTATACCCACATCAACCATTCTACAACAAATGTGATGGCACATATAATCTAAAAAAACAGTTTTGCAAATAGATATAAAATGTGTATCAGAAGTACACAATTTGTGTACTTTTTCTATTTTGTATCTATTTTTTTTCTATTACGTATCACAGCTACACAGTGATTGTACAATTTTGTTACAGCGATGTGTACCTATGGTACACAGTTTGTGTACTTTTGGTAGTTTTTAGAGAGTACACGCTTTGCTACAGGGTAACAATTGTTATATTTGTAGAGACAAATCCGGATTGTGAAATTTAAAAATCAAATAATCCACAGTTACTCAACGTCTATAGGTGAAGAGTTTGGTTCCATATGGAACCCAAATGTTTTTTCCCCGCTACACAATTGAAACTAATACAATCGTGACAATGGTATTACCCATTGCACCGATTGGGTTCCATGATGGAACCATTTTGGTTCTATATTTTGTTCCAGATGAAGCTACATAAAACAGTTCAATGATTTTCCAGTAACCATTTTTATTCATAAACATATCACCGCTGAATGTCACATGTACATTTACGAGACGACAAAATATGCCCGTAAACTATTTACAAATGTCCTGGAAGCCCATTGGGTATATAACACTGTCTTATGTCCCTCCGTGTGACTGATATAGGGGTCAGATAAGACATTTGGTATGCAGTCCCCATATATAATTCCCATGTTAATAAAAACATTACCATTCGCGGATGAATGGAAACATTTACACTGTGGTGGAAACCTTTACACCGCGGGGGAAACCTTTACACCGCGGTGGAAAGGATTTCTCAGCGATGTGAAGGTTTCCACCGCGGTGTAAAGGTTTTCACCACGGTGTCAAGGTTTCCTCCGCGATGTAAAGGTTTCCGCCGCGATGTAAAGGTTTCCGCCACAGTGTGAAGGTTTTCCCCGCGGTGTAAAGGTTTTCTCCGAAGTATAAAGGTCCCAAGAGTTTTCTTTGGTTTTCGGTGAATATATAAATCAGATATTTATGACAACGTCACTATAGAGATTACAGAAATCTAAAGAAATTATGTTATAAACTAGAATCTGTTTGTAGAAAATAGGCGAAAAATTTAGAAAATACACAAGAAAATCAGAAAAAGTATTTACTTTTTTTTTAAATTTCCGATATCGGGAATTGAATTTCCGATATCGGAAATTGCAATTCTCGATATCGGAAATTCAATTTCCGATATCCAAAATTTTAATTTCCGATATCGGAAATTGCAATTTCCGATATCGGAAATTGAAGGACATGAATTTCCGATAACGGAAATTTTAATTCCGATATCGGAAATTTCAATTCCGATATCGGGAATTCAATTTCCTGTATCGGAAATTCTTGAATAAAAAGCACTTTCGCGTGCCATATGTGTTTGATGCACACGAAATAAATGTCAGATTCATCTATAGGAAACGGAGCTCAGATGATGGTGGACATTTTTATCTTCGACCATAACTTCCAATACTTTTGTAATGTTATTTGAGGACACATGGAATTGTATAAAGTATCTCAGTATGAAAGTCTTTGTTGTTGTGAAGCACATACAAGGTGGTTGCATAATTCGCCTTCGCTCTCTCGCCTTCACAATCTGCTACATCAGGAATCACTGCTATAGGGCGAAGGATCGAAATCCGCACTCGAGGTTCATCTCTTGCCATAATCACGTATTCAAATTAAATATTGATGCTTATTTTGTATCGCCCATACTCATTAAGGATACTGAGCCCTCCTGTCGACAATTTTACACACCCTCTAGAATCTGTCTATATACATGCAGCTAATAAGATATCTCATAACTCTGGTAATCTATATATATTTCTTGAAAGTGTATTTCTCAGGCATTCCAAATATATAAGTTTGCACATTGTAAACTTGTTCGCTGTGAAGATATTCGGATTTTAACAAAATTAATTTAAAAAATGAGCCTTCTGTTTTAAATTTTTCTTTTTTTAAGTATTCAACTTAGTGTGACTTACACCATCATTTCCGGTATAAGACCCCAACTCCAACAGGAAATCCTTGTCTCAGTTTTATAATTTTTGTTCTAGTTCTTATTCTGTTGACATTTAATGGAAATTTTCTTTACAAAATTGAGCAAGTTGAATTAAAAACAAACTAATAAATTTATCAAAATTTTCATAAATTTCAGGTCTTAGGATAAATACTTTTCGAGAAATTTCATTAAAATGTTGAAACGTTTTCATGTAAATTTGGTAAAAAAATTTAAAAGAGATGTCAAACAAAAAGGCAATTGATTTTTACAATTGACGCAATTATACTGAAATATTGTTTTTTATTTTCTTTTTCGAATGGACATCAAAGTCAAGTATTGATAGATAATGATTTCAAACATGATAGTTGGGTATAATCCAAAATAGTGTTTTAAATCTGATTTTATCGTACCGAAAACGACTGGGACTCTTTCGACATTGACCTCAGAAAAATAGATTCCAACCGAAAATTACCCTATTTAGAAGTGGAATTTCAAATTGCTTTGTTTTCAACAGAAGCAAGGTCTAATGTTGAATATTGAACTTGAATAATAACACAAAAGTGGTCGTTTTCTTCAGCCAGGAGGGCTCGGTATCCTTAAGCGTCCAATCTGACATTCCGGAAGCACTCGTCATTCATAGAGAATTTTCGTGTCCATAAATGGAAAAGAACTTTCTTCGTAAAACACTGTTACTTAGCACGAAATTCCAATTATGCAAGAAATAAATAGCACAATTGGTGAAATACCTCACAAGCTCTTGTAAGATAAAAACGGTCCACATCATGTATTTCCGTCGTCAGATCCATATTGCGGGTATTTACTTTTATCCATTTGAATTGAGATCACGATGTATCTCAATTAACCATGCCTTTGATTGCGTTGAATTGGGCAAGACAAAAAACTTCTATGCAATTTGCCTGTATCTACGGTGTTTTCCGTTCTGTAACACCGGAATCCTAACATCTCACAATTGTGTACAGAATGATTTTGGACAAAGTACCAGATCACCAATCAGCTATCAGGATTACCACTTTCGTTAGTCCAACTGGCCACCAATTAGCTATCAGGATTACCACTTCCGTTAGTCCAACTGGCCACCAATTAGCTATCAGGATTACCACTTCCGTTAGTCCAACTGGCCACCAATCAGCTATCAGGATTATACCACTTTCGTTAGTCCAACTGGTCACCAATCAGCTATCAGGATTACCACTTCCGTTAGTCCAACTGGCCACCAATCAGCTATCAGGATTATACCACTTCCGTTAATCCAACTGGTCACCAATCAGATACCAGGATTACTACTTTCATTAGTTCAACTGACCACCAATCATCTATTAGGATTACCACTTCCGTTAATTTAACCGGTCACCAGTCCGCTATCAGGCTTGCCACTTTTGTTAATCCAACTGGCCACCAATCAGCTATCAGGATTACCACTTCCGTTAATCCAACTGGCCGTTCAACCGTCGGCATCTGCACTTCCGCCTTTTATGGCTTTTTCACAATTGTCCACTCAAACGTCGGCATCAAGACCTTCAGTTCCGGTTTGATCAAATCGCCTTGATACAAATGACATATCAAGTGTCAACTATCACCATTATGCATGCACTTAATTCCGTTCTTGGATGTTGACCCATCTTCAACTGGAATCAAAGTCGTTCAATGCGTGTGCAACTTATTCTGATGCCAGTATATTTCTTTTTGTTCAAAAGCAATTATGTAGGCGTGTTCGTTGTTTTCCTCGGCGTATTCTGTCGTTGCTCCTGGAAGAAGGACATGCATGCGTATTGGATAGATCAAGTATGGTATCTTCCCCGGTCAAGAAATAGTACATATGGATGATTTAACATTAGTTTTTCCATCTAGATACGTTCGTTGTTTTATTTGGCCTATCTTCCTCTGTAACAAATCCAATACATGATCCTGTCCATATTTGATGGCAATTTCTCTCAACGAGATGGGCGTTAAAGGTGAAAATACGTCGTCTCGATGTGAGAAGTCTTTAATATCTAAATCCACAGAGTCATTGCACAAAAGCAGCTTCATTCGTTCTTTATCTCCCGCAATAGTCGCGTGCGCGAAATCTATGGATGCTTCATTTCTTGAAAGAAGCTCGATTATCTTGGCGTCGGCGTCGTTCTCCTTGGCGAATTCCAAGACACTTGTCCCGCCTCTCTGTATATTAATCCTGCACCAAGACTTCACCAGTTTATTAACTCTGAACGTGTTATTGTCACGTACAGTCTCCCAGTATCCCGGAGAAAACTTCTTGAACCAGCTGTGAAACTCGTACGAAAAGAGCTTCGTGTGTACGGGAATCATTTCTTCATCATCGGGACCGGAAACTGCTCCGACCTTCAGTAACGCTATCATTAGCTCCAGGAGCGATTTTCGAATCGTCAGGCTTAGAGCGCTGTTTCCTTGGGCGTCGCGGGCGTTGACGTCGATTCCCGCGTTAGACAGCTGGTAAATCATCGGCACAAATTTCACTTCATTCGACAGCATCGCCGTCTGAACAATAATATGAAGATACGTTCCGCCCGTGCTTTCTTCTTTTTTGTCTAAATTACCAGTAATTCCTTTCTTTATAAGAACTAGCAAGCGTTTGGAATCTCCCGACTTGATGGCGTTAATAACGCCTGCGTCTGAGAAATTTGTTCCAATTTCGTTCATTTCCATGGTCAAAGCGTGTTTCAGTAATATCCTACATAGAATGCCTTCACACACCCATATGTGCACAAGCCTACATTGTGGGAACTTAATAAGAACCGGTACCTATCACATTTGTCTACAGGTGGACTATTGGTGGACACTTCCGTCTAAACTAGTTTGGGTCGGTATAGTTTATGGGCATCATCCATCGGTTATGCTGGAAAAGCTATCTGCTGCAGAGCAATGTGCACACACATGGTGAAATTCATATCTAGGTAATATCTAGGCGGCATACACATTGGCTTATTTCTCACCTGTAATCACGAACACGCAAAGACTCCGCTTTAAATATTTATAAGCTCCGCGTTTCAGGTATGTTAGAACTTGTAGTCCTTTGCTAAAGTGATTTCTCCGTGTTAGAAAAATTAATCAAGTCCGTGGCAACGTCACAATGCCGCGATATCGTCACAATGCGATCAAAGACTGTCTGTCTTTCGATTGGATACTTTACGAAAAAGCTTTGATCCACTCGTGCGTCTGTATAATCTAGAACTTTAGACAATTTTCCAGTATTACCACTGCACGAATATATTCCAGTTTATATATATACAATAGTGCGATATGTTATTTACCTTAAAGGGGAGGGTACGACTGACTTTGCCCCAGTACATATTTCGACTGCGCGAGTTTTCAGTGTTTATATACCTATATTGTATAGGTATAGGTGTTCATTATTGGTCTTCCCGAATCGTCCCTGAACTAAACCGGTTTGCCATGCGCCGTTATTCAAGCTGATTAAAGGGTTTTTCATTACGGACAAACAGTTAAGTTATTGGCAGTCACCCATATCGTTCGTGTTAGGACTCGCTATTTGGGGGGTTAACGCCGTTACCTTAACCACAAATGGGCTAACCTGAGACAAACCGGATAACAACGCAGGATTATTTTTCACAGAGGTTGAAATAAAATACAATGATTTCTGCCCAATTATGCCCAGTGTGAAAGACTTAAAGCGATTAAGGCGTCCACGTGTGTATAGGAAAGTTAATTAGCCCGACCATATATATATATCTGGTTTTTACTCCATGGCTCGACTACCTGTATATAATATAATAGATCGCTCAAGTGTTTAATTATATTTTATTTAACCGATTAGACCTCCAATGTATGACAAAATTAATATGCAATTATTTTTCCGATAACACAGAATTTTTTTGACCATTTTCCTTAGGTCGAGCCGTCGACCGGTAAGAATTCCCCACACTGACCATGTAAATAGTTGGTATGCCCACTCAAACAAACATCATAACTGATATTATCTCATCCAAATATAGCATGCTGGGAGTCATATTGAAGCTCTCAAGGTGTAGACTACGACTGCGCTGGTGTTTACCGGAAGTGATGTCATCTGACGTTACCAGTAGTGGAAAATGCGCAAAGTAGCTCGAATGCGAATTTGAGACATGTCCACCGCAAAACGGTAACCTTAAGGATTGGGCATGTGAAGGTGAATGAGCTGTGTACAGTGTACAGGGTCCTGGACCAGCGATTGGCGAGTTGCGGGTCATATTCGGAGTTTTGGGGTAGTTGTGGTCAATTTTTTTCTAGAGCAAAGTATAGGGTGTGGGTATTTAATATAGATTTGGCTGGCGGTCGAGTACGATGGGTGGGGCCTCGGGGCCGCTGGTTGACTTTCCCCGGTAAAGTCATCGTGCTCATGCGCACTGGGCAAGAAGGCCAGTTGTGGTGGGCGTCTTGGTATAGTCGTCTGTGGTCCAAACGACTAAATATATGGCATTACGACAGGGCGATAAGGCGATGAGATGGGCGTTAAGGTGTAACAGCGGGCGTCACTGCATTTTAATGAATGAGTGTCAATTCCATGAGATATCACGTGGTCCTTTAGACCATGACCTAATGCAATAGGGTGTTGAAGCGAGGCGTTGGCGGGCGTTACTGTGTTACATCCATAAAAGCAAGCCCAATCCAAAGTCAGTGCGAACGCAAGTTCACCAGACACTACGATATGATGCGACACCAGAAGAATATACATGGGTATGAACAGATCAAGGTGCCAGAAGCCGATGCAGATCCTGAGGCGATACCGACAGATTCCGAGTATCCACTGACTGACACTGATGCAGAGAGTGCTGAGTCTATCCACTGATAAGGAGAGCTTGATCGCTGATAGTCAGGCTACGTCCCAGGCAGACCCGAGTGAGAGAGAACCCGCCTTTTGGAATCGGGTTGTGGATGAGACTATTAATACATGCTGAGGCATCGATGACGGCGAACAGGATAACTAACAACAGGCGTACGTCCAAATGCGCCCCCACATCAGAAAAAGTCATGACTACCTATGATCAGTATAGCCTGCTGCCGCTTGAAATGAAAGGGACTCCGCACATGGCCCATCATGAAGACGCTTGTAAGAGGATATGGGGCTACAACCCACAGAGACCCTGAAAAATGCTGTCAAAACGAGCAAACAGCTATTTCGGGATATGTTGCCGTTACAGTATCCTGGACTGGCCGGCGATGCTTAAGACGAACGGATGACGGACAAGAGCGACACTGCCCGAAGACTGACACAACACAAATGGCGGCTTCTGAATGGACATGAGCAAACATCGCCGAAGATTGAACTTTATCAAATGGCGGCTTCTGATTAGACAAGAGCTGCCGACGATGCGTCTGATACACAGACAAGAGTATACATGAATTCTAAATACACCCGACACAGTTCCACTAGCTTTGGTATGAACAATGGGTAGAAAAAAATTGTATGAAAACTCGCGAATATGTTAATCTTTCTTTCTCCTATCTGTCTCCCTCATGGCATTCAAAAGTAAGGGACGAGGTGTAGAAGTGTGTACGTGTGCAGGGGTCTTAGTCACAGTGTTCGGGGAGTCACTGCGTTAAGACGGGTGTTGAGCAACGCCGCCACCACCACCACAACCGCTGCCAGTATTTGACATACGACATTATCTGATCACTTCTTCACCTCCTCAACCGACTACAATCATGCCAAGGGTGTCAAACCGAGACATTGGTGTGCAACATTGCAGCGATCACGATACAGCATTGCAGTGAGAGTGCAACACTGTCTCCGGTGTTGACGAACGCTCTTATCGTTACATTGTTGTATAATTGGGAACATCGTTTCTAATAAAAAAAAACCTGTAAAAAGCCTCCGCGGACAGAAAGTAGTCCCAAATACGCGGGTTTTCGTGAGAATCATCGGGAATGTTCCGCAATCTTCAGGGGCGAGAGGGCTCCTTAGTGGACCGATTGGATCGAGTGAGGACTCAAAGTGAAGCGCTCCTCCAGGGCGATCAAGTCATGGGTGGGTGCATGTAAATTTAGGATTTGTCCCGAAAATATCAAAAGCGGAACACGGACTTTACCCTTACAATGGAGGAAAATCCCTATCAACCATATCCAAAAGGGCTAATATCGGTCCCCGGGCTTATCGGGGCCTGCCTATCAAGTCATGGGTGGGTGTATGTAAAATGAGGATTTGTCCCCGAAAATATAAAAAGCGGAACACGGACTTTACCTGTACAATAGGGGGAAAGTCCTATCAACCATGTCCAAAAGGGCTAATATCGGTCCCCCGGGCTTATCGAGGCCTGCCTATCAAGTCATGGGTGGGTGTATGTAAAATGAGGATTTGTCCCCGAAATATAAAAAGTGGAACACGGACTTTACCTCTACAATAGGGGCCTGATTCGCACATTTGCATCTATACGGGAAAATGCCTGTATGGGGTATGAGGGTGGTCATTTTTTTAATTTATTTTAATATGGGTTGTGGGGTCTTGTTTTTTTCGTCTCGCCACGTAAAACACGATGGCAAGGGTCTGAGAGCTAAGCGGAGAAATTTTTTGAAAAGTTCACGGAGGTCTGGATAGGCCCATACTGGCTTAGTGGATAGGTCCATACTGGGCAATTCACACATGTTCATTGCAGTATGGGTTGTTTAGTCTTGTTTTTCACGTCTCGGGCTGTAGAACACGATGGGAGGGGTCTCGAAGTTAAGCGGTTAAATTTTTTCGAAAAGTTCACGGAGGTCTGGATAGGCCCATAGGCCCATACTGGCTCAGTGGATAGGTCCACACTGGGTAATTCACACCTGTTCATTGCGGTATGGGTTGTTTGATCTTGTTTTTCACGTCTCACCACGTAGAACACGATGGGAGGGGTCTCGAAGTTAAGCAGTGAAATTTTTAGAAAAGTTCACGGAGGTCTGGATAGACCCATAGGCCTACTGGCTCAGTGGATAGGTCCATACTCGGTGGACGTTTTGGGGTCTAGGTTAGCCCCTAGTGGTCCGATGGTGTCGTATGAGATCTTATTTTAAAGCTCTCGTGAAGGACTGGACTAATGTGTCGTCCGTTTTCAATATTCTGCGCATGCGCAGTCTAGCCGTAGTATAGAAAGCAGGCATTTTGGGGGTGCGTGGGGGTTGTTTGGGGTAGAGATGGCTCATCCGTGGTCCGAATGGGTCGTGAGAGGTGTCATCTTGTAGCCCTCGGGGTGTAGACTACGACTTGAGGGATGTCCACGTTATCTGTGTCGTCATCGGTAGGAGTAGCAGCGAAAGCGGGCATTTTGGGTTGTAGAAGAAGGTGTTTGGGGTAGAGATGGACCATCGGTGGTCCGAATGCGTCGTGTGAGGTGTCATCTTGTAGTCCTCGTGGTGCAGACCACGACTTGAGGAATGTCCATGTCATCTGTGACGTCATTGGTGACGTCATCAGTAGGAGTAGTAGCCAAAGTGGACAGTTTGTGGGTGCGAAGGAACTTGTTTTGCGGTAGAAATGAACCATCCTTGGTCCGAATGCGT
>JAVTVY010048374.1:0-24551 GCA_036873755.1 Hanleya hanleyi | reverse complement strand
TATCTTAACATGGTCACCTGGTGGCTATTGAAGTTTCGAATGGGACCTAAACAGCGATGAATGCACAACTAGGACGCAAGGGGTTATAACATCTGTACAGAATGTGAGGAAGACCAATTCAGTAGTTATGGATTTAGAGATACCCGGTAACAAGGGTTCAAAGGAAATTTTTTATCAGGAAATTGAAGATGGCCACCTGGAGGGCATGTTGAATTTTCAAATCGGACCAAGAAAAGTTATGTTGCACAACTATACTAAACCGGGAACCTGTCCCAAATGTGAAAATAAGGATTCATACGAAAATTCAGGATGGCCTGAGAATCCACGATAACAAAGGTTCATGGGGAAATCTAAGATGGCCACCTGGTCTAATCCGACCACAAAAGTCATCTTGCACAACTAGGCCCCACCCATGTTGTACCTGTGTACCAAATTTGAGAAAGATCCTGGAAGTAGTTCCTGATAATTCATGATAACAATGTTTCCAGGGGGAATTCAAGATGGCCGCCTGACGGTCATATTAGATCATCGAATCGGACCAAAAAAGGTAACTTGCACAACTAGACCACAAGGAGAACCTGTGTACCAAATTTGACAAAGATCCATGCAGTAGTTTCTGAGAATTCACGATAAAGTTTCATGCGGAAATCCAATATGGGGAAATATGACGGCCATATTGGATTTTCGAATCGGACCAGAAAAGGTATCTTGCACAACTAGACCCCAAGGGGAACCTGTGTACCAAATTTGAGAAAAATCCATGCAGTAGTTCCTGAGAAATCGCGATAACAAGGTTTCATGGGGAAATCCAAGATGGCTGCCTGGTGGCCATATTGGATTTTCGAATCGGACCAAAAGAGATTTCTTGCACAACTAGACCCCAAGGGGAACCTGTGTACCAAATTTTAGAAAGATCCATGCAGTAGTTCCTGAGAAATCGCGATAACAAGGTTTCATGGGGAAATCCAAGATGGCTGCCTGGTGGCCATATTGGATTTTCGAATCGGACCAGAAAAGGTATCTTGCACAACTAGACCCCCAAGGGGAACCTGTGTACCAAATTTGAGAAAGATCCATGCAGTAGTTCCTGAGAAATCGCGATAACAAGGTTTCATGGGGAAATCCAAGATGGCTGCCTGGTGGCCATATTGGATTTTGGAATCGGACCAAAAAAGGTTTCCTGCACAACTAGACCCCAAGGGGAACCTGTGTAGCAAATTTGAGAAAGATCCATCCAGTAGTTCATGAGAAATCGCGATAACAAGGTTTCATGGGGAAATCCAAGATGGCTGCCTGGTGGCCATATTGGATTTTCGAATCGGACCAAAAAAGGTTTCTTCCACAACTAGACCCCAAGGGGAACATGTGTACCAAATTTGAGAAAGATCCATGCAGTAGTTCCTGAGAAATCGCGATAACAAGGTTTCATAAGGAAATCCAAGATGGCTGCCTGGTGGCCATATTGGATTTTCGAATCGGACCAAAAAAGGTATCTGCACAACTAGGCCCCAAGGGGAACCTGTGTACCAAATTTGAGAAATATCCATGCAGTAGTTCCTGAGAAATCACGATAACAATGTTTCATCGGGCGTGACCTTGGGGCGGGATATTCTGGGGTTTTCCACTTGGTTTTCCCCGGCCCGGTCGCACACCTGCGCGGGTTATCCGGCCGCACGCGAGAACAAATATGCGGGGAACCGGGGGAAATTCTCCGGCAATCTTCAGTGGATAGGGCCATACTGGGCAATGAAGGGAGAGTGTATTTAAAACCATATTGACCTTTGACCTCTGGGAAGCGGGGGAGGAGGTGACCGTCCTATCGACCAATCAGAAGCGCGTATATTGACCATGGTGGGGAGTGATATCAGGGTTCAAGTCATCCGGTTGTGGAGCCGATAGACTTCTCTGGGTGGGGGAAAAGTCCTTCCGCGTGAAAAAATAGTGCGGCGAAACAATAGTGCGGGTCTGTATTTAATCAATTTAAGCATTTAAAACTTAAAATTAAAGAATGTATGAGCTTACCTTGAAGTGTTCAAGTCCTTCCAATGTGTCAAGTTTTAGACTTGGGTGTCCGTCCTGTAGAGTCTGTACATATTGGATTGCATCAGCATTGGCTGGGTGCCAAGTTTTTAGAATTCGCTGGATGCCAACATCCGAGTTTCGTTGGCATTCATCCAATTGGCTGGATGCCAAGTTTTATATTGGCCGGGTGCCCATTGGCTGGGAGTCAATTGGCTCAGTGCCAAGTTTGTCGCTCTAAAAAGGGATTCATTTTGCAGTTCGGTACCAGCTTTTTCACTGGCCATCCGAAGCTATCGACCTCACCTCTGCCTGCCTGACCACTGCCTGCCTGCCTGACGGTGTACCTGACCACTGCCTGGCGCTGTGCCTGAGCCATGGACTCATCCGACCGAGCTAAGCTTTTACAGCACCGTATCAAGATCATTGACGAGATGCAGCATGCGGCCGATACATGTGATCTGCTCATGGTGGAAAACATAATCACTAAACAAAGTGGTGTAGATATCATAGCGGAGAAGACCTATATGGCACAAAACAGAGCCCTCATCGACCTGATACCGTGCCGTGGTCCGTTAGCATTTCACGCCTTCCTGGACGCGCTGAAGAAGACGGGGAATGAAGGAATAGCGTCTCTAGTTCAACCCCAGGAAAAGAGTAGAGATACCAAACGTGCCCAGGAAGAACCCGGTCCACCTGCCAAACGTGCCCGTCTCCAACTAGCACCTTTAAAAATAGTCCAGCAAGCAGAGGAAGAGGTCCAGTCGTTACTCCCCGTGTCTGTGCAGCAGGTGAATGATATCATCCAGCAAGCCTACGAAGCGGCCCATTGCGCAACGCATTCTCAGTGGGAACTTTCGCCGAATTTGGCAGTGACAGTAAAAGACCAATGCATCCATTTCGACGTTCAAGCCTGGGAAGAAAAGCCGGCCAAGCATATTTCAATCACAGCTAACGTCTGGGAGAAAATTATAGCTCTGTACGATACCATAGACGTGCTCATCGATATGCAAGGAAAAGACGAAGTGAAATTTTTCGCAGGAGAAAATATCTTTCTCAGTTATACTCTCTTCAACGATGTGGTGTTGGTCCATCTTCGCAAATGGAAACGTGGAAAAAACAAGTGGTTTCCGCAACCTGAGGGCGTGACGCTGCATTTACGCGCATGGAATACGCTGTGAGGGTTAGCACCAGACATTTCTGAATCGCTGACTGGAGATATGATGCAAAAATTATCCAGCTCATTGTTCGAGACCTATATGGATGAACTAAAGCCGTACATTCGAGCGATATGCATGGAACAATGTCCCGGTTGTCAATATAAATCACTGAGTCAAATCGGGCATGAATGTGTGGGGCTGTTTTTAACAGAGGAGATTTTGAAAGAAGCAATAGAGGACAGTAATGAAATGCAAATCTTGGAGTGGTTTCAAACCCGATGTCCAGCTAGAATTCCAGGCGCTTTCCTCTCACTACACCGCGCAGATAAGCAGAAGGGCCATTTCCAAAAACGCTTGTTCGATAAATATTTACAATTCTGAGCTATAATAGACACTCAGAGAGAGATATTTCCGTATTGGCTGTTTGTTTATGTTTTATATCCGAGTCAGTAGGCCAAATGTTGCGATGTTGCAACAATTCTCGCAACAATAACTTACATTGCATACATTTGTATACATTGTATACATTGATCGTCTAGCCAAACACGCTACCTTAAATCAATTATATATTTATAATTCATCGACGTGAAACTAAATTCCTGCAGGAATTATATTAGTTAAGAGATTACTGAGTATAGGAAAAAAAAGTTGTTCATTCTTCCGTGTTGATGTTGTTGTTAAATAAAAATATGATAAATTCATGTGGTGTGTGTACGTGTTTTTTTTTATGTATAGAGAAATTGAGAGGGGTCATTCTGGTGTTTTTGAATTGAATTGTGCATTGATAGAAGTTCCCTTTCGGTAGAATTGGCAGCACTGAAAAGTGCCTTTTGAGAAAAAAAATGTCAGGAAAAAACACCTCACGGTCGAAATATTCTTTTCACTCCAGCAATATGAGTCCGACAGAGGGGGAACCGGAGCAAAATATGCTGTTCCTCGTCGTCGTTCTCAGGACATCGGCAAGTTCCGGCATTGCAAATAAAATTGCACAAGCACATTTCACCAATGGCTAAATGTCCGCATGGAAAAAACACATAAACTGCCTCGATGTCCTGACAAATGGTGCAGTTGCTCTTCTTGAGTTCGGCGTCTAGTTGCCGGCGAAGTGCGCTTTTTCCCGCTCTAATTCTTGAATTCTGTTTTCTTGAGATTGTCAAGTAATTTCTCCCGCCTCTAATTGACGTCTCAGCCGGGACGTTCGTGTCGTCACATCAGGAGTTGATGGGTGAAGCGAAGTTGCAGGTCTGCTTGCAGTCAACCACCCCGTTGCTGTTTCCAAGATGGATGGAGAAGGGGCCGTCAGTTCTCCGTTTCTTCCTCACTTTCTTCCTCATCAAGAGAATCTTTGACCAAAACCTGTCGATCTACAGCTTCCGGACGGATAATTGGCATGTACAGGACATTGACGTCGTGGGTCAGCCATCTTGAGATATTGGCGTAACGAGTAGCGTGGGTTCCGAGGGCAAGTGATAAGCGAAGGTACGGAATTGAAAAAATGCACCCTTTTTATAGCGAAAGACTTGGCGCCGTGCCATTTGGATGAGTGCCAACGGTACCATTGACATTCAGCCAACGCTCATCTCACTTTTGATGAAAGCACAAACATTTTTGGGCCCTTATAAGTAACGAATCTAAAAAAAAATTCATCTACGCTAATACATTCTAGTTTTTTTGTAGAATATAGATTCGCGTTAATTTCTACTTCGTCAGGAAAAAAATTTCATCTCGAAAATTGGCAGGTTGGCTGAATGTCAATGGTACCGTTGGCACTCATCCAATTGGCACGGCGCCAAGTCTTTCGCTATAAAAAGGGTGCACTTTCCAATTTCGTATCTTCGGTTATCACTTGCCCTCGGAACCCACGCTACTCGTTACGCCAATATCTCAAGATGACTACCACAGATGAAACGATGGATTTCGAATCTCGAGTGGGAGAAATTTTCAACGAACTTTTCAGCGACGACGAGCCACAAGACATTCAACCGACCATAGTACCATTTTCATCAGCCAACTTACTCAACCAAACTCTACGCCAGCGACCATCAGACGAGCGCCGACAGAGTCCATTGAGGAAAAGACGGATATCAACGAATCCCGGCTGGAAGAAATTTTGAACGAGATTTTCAGCGACAACGAGCCACAAGACATACAACCGACCATAGCACCATTTTCACCATCCGACTTATTCAACGAAAACTCTACCCCAGCGACCATCAGCCGAGCGCCGATGAAGTCCATTCAGGAAAAGACGGAAGGAGAGAAGAAAGAAGAACAGAAGGGTACAGCAAACTGTCAGCAGGAAGACCGCATCATCTACACGAAAGAAGTACAAAGACTGGGGGCCGCATTAGCATCAAACCTGAAACAACTGATATGTGTGAATTGCACGCCGCCCGATTACCATCTTGCTAAAGTCGCCCTCTTCCCTTGCGGACATCTAGCTATGTGCGCCTGTTGCATGGCTAAATTAGACGAGCGACTAACAGAACCATCAATCTGCCCGACGAGTGAATGTACCCTCATCAACTTAAGCTGCCCCATCTGTACCAAGTGGGTGACCGAGATGCTCCAAAGACAACGCCCGGTGTAAAAAGAATGTTTCGCCCGGAGATGTCTTTCCCCGACATTTTTTTCAACAGCCATTGTCATGGCTAGCAACGCTTCCGAAAGAGAACTTCTAACAATGCACAATTTTTCAAAAAAAAAAATATATATATATATTAACCCCACCCTCACCCCACCCTTTGAAAAACGTATACATGTACAGGCTATAAGCTTGGATGTACTTTTAGTCCGCTCAGTTGTTTTGCTCAGCTGTCAACTGTAATGTTTTGACGACAGTGTTGCCATTTTCTCTCCTATATTTAGCGCTCATAAAATTTTCAATCTAGCCTGGTCATAATAAAATTTTAAAATCACACACACACACTGAATGAATGCGAGAATCGAACTCGCTACCCTCCGAGATGAAGGATATACCGTACCAGGTTTCATTTTTTTTTTAGGTGTGTTGAAATGTTCTCTCTAATTTTACGCCACGGTATCTATTTTACATCTATGTTGTAGATTTATTACAGAAGAGTATATTACATCAATTCCCTGCTATAAAAAGCCCCGCTAGAAAATTGTCTTCAATTGACAATCTTTTGATTACAGTATATTGTCTTCATGTATGAATATGCAGATATGGGGGAGAATTTTTTTTCTTACAAAAATATTGGCGGCTAATTTCTGTGCATCTGCGAGTCAGTCAATTTTAAGCTGTATAAAAACTTTTATATTCGACGACTTTTAGCCCATCTTTACTTCGGCATTAGAGCTCACACAGACACGTCGGCGCCAGACTTTGCGTGCAGTGGGACCCGGAGGAAAAACTCCAGGCTGTTTTGCTCAGCTGTCAACAGTGTTGCCATTTTCTCTCCTATATTTAGCGCTCATAAAACATTCAATCTAGCCTGGTCATAATAAAATTTTAAAATCACATGTCCAACACACACACACTGAATGAATGCGAGAATCGAACTCGCTACCCCCCGAGATGAAGGATATACCGTACCAGGTTTCATTTTTTTTTAGATGTGTTGAAATGTTCTCTCTAATTTTACGCCACGGTATCTATTTTACATCTATGTTGTAGATTTATTACAGAGTATATTACATCAATTCCCTGCTAGAAAAAATCCGTTAGAAAATTGTCTTCAAAGGACAATCTTTTGATATAGTATATTGTCTTCATGTATGAATATGCAGATATGGGGGAGAATTTTTTTTTCTTACAAAAATATTGGCGGCTAATTTCTGTGCATCTGCGAGTCAGTCAATTTTAAGCTGTATAAAAACTTTTATATTCGACGACTTTTAGCCCATCTTTACTTCGGCATGAGAGCTCACTCACACAGACACGTCGGCGCCAGACTTTGCGTGCATTGGGGCCCGGAGGAAAAAACCCAGGCTGTTTTGCTCAACTGTCAACTATTATGTTTTGGCCACAACGTTGCTATATTCTCTTCTATATTTAGCGCCCATAAAGCACTCAATCTAACCTGGCCATAATAAAATTTTAAAATCACATGTCCAACACACACACACTGAATGAATGCGTGACTCGAACTCATCACCCGCCAAGCTGAAGGATATACCAGGTTTCATTTTTTTTACATGTGTTGAAACTCTTCTCTCTAATTTTACACCACCGTGACCACGGTATCTATTTTACATCTATGTTGGAGATTTATTACAGAAGAATATATTACATCCATTCCCTGCTAGAAAAATCCCCACTAGAAAATTGTCTTCAAATTGTCTTGTTGTGTGAGTGTAAAAAATCCTGTCAACTGCGGAGAGAATATTTCATGCGAAGCTATGTTGCCAATGCATTGAAATTTGAATGGGCCGTGTGCATGAGTTTCAAGTATACGAAAGTCCAGCTTACCTGATAAAGAGTTTAGTCCGATTCCTGATGTATACCTGGAAAAATTCCATATTGCCGGGAGTTTTATGCGTATATCTCTGGGGGTTTGTTTTTTTCTAGGTGAATATAACAGACCAATCGTTCATCACGATGCATTCTTATCCTAAAATATGGGTATCTCCATGAACCAGGCCTCATTCCATATATACTTTTTCGAAATTCACAGATATTTCCATCGGTAAAGCGGGTCTCCATTATACCACATGCAAGAATTGAACTCACTAAACCTTCAAGCTAATGATTTTGGCCAACGGCTCCCGCAACATGTTCCCTGGCTTGATGTTGGTCCCGACACATTTTTTTTTGTTCTTGAATGGTATCGCATCTTTTTTCAGGTCTGCTTCGAAACATCCAGCGGCAAGATGCGTTTTCTTCTCCTGGGATTGTCACGGTAGGTTGACTTGTTC
The DNA here is from genome assembly GCA_036873755.1 of Hanleya hanleyi. Taxonomy (NCBI): domain Eukaryota; kingdom Metazoa; phylum Mollusca; class Polyplacophora; order Lepidopleurida; family Hanleyidae; genus Hanleya; species Hanleya hanleyi. Next base: position 16,494 of record JAVTVY010048374.1, on the reverse strand, counting down.
GCCCATACTCCCACGAGGGGTGGACGTGGAAAAACAGAGGGTATCCAGCCAATGAAAAATAAAAAAAAGATATGTGTGTGCATACTAATAGACACACGTGGGATGTAGGCCGTAGAAACTGGGCGGAAAAAAATGAGCACGTTACATTGTGCAAAAGTACACTTTGTTGCGAATTGTTGCAAGTCCACGGGTGACTCAGTGCGTTTTTATACCCCGCTAAAGTATTTCACAGAATAGAATATCAGCGTTCACTGTTTTCGGCTGCTCGTAGAAATAAATTCATTATCCAGTCTCGGTGAGTTTGATACTGAAGTGTATCCTGTTTCCTGGTGAATGCCACACTCTTGCTAATATGTTATCAAACTCGCACATGAATGCAAATACAGTTGTATTTCAGCCATCAGTCAGTGGAAGTGTTTCTGACGCACAGCAAAGAGAAATAGGGTCAAAGGAATTTACGGGGGTTCCATAAATTTGGGGTGGTCTGGATAATTCGACAGTCCCTCCTTGAAAGTCTGAATGACTTTGTATTTCTTAGTTTGATGAAAAGTTCTCCACTGATTATTTTTCGGCTAAAAATAAATAATTCGTGAATTCTGATGAAACTTACAATTTTTATTCAGGTGAAGAATTACTATATATTACGTACAAGAAGATTTCATAATACAAACAAGAATCACAATGTACAAGAACTGTCAGGAACGCGAATTGAAGTACTGTATACAGACTACGTCGATTGGATATTCAAGAGAATTTTCGAAGAATGTACAATATGGTTGTATATAAACAATAGGTGTACAAGAATGCGTTATGTACTAGAACATGCATTTGACAATTACATGTAGTATTCACAACATTTAGAGTTCACACTCACAAATTCGCATCGGTTAGAGGCAATATATGTAGTAGTCACCAGTTCACAAGTCCAGATAGGTGGTACTGACGCCATCCGGAAGGACTTTTCGTTTCCGATAGAAGAAGGTGAAGGCATCTCGTTGCTGTATGTACGAACGCATTTGATGATCCGCCACATGAAACCCTCGATTGGTCCCACTAGCACTGACGCGGTTTTGAAGCACGTCCAGGTAGAGAGCTTTGTTAATGGTGGGGTTCCGTCGATTGACCCCCTTGCAGCTGAACTTGTTGTTTTGGTCTCCACCGTAACAGTAATAGGTTTTTGAACACAGGGCGATCATGGCTTCTCCACTCCACTCTAGCTTAAAGAGACCGGGGGTTCGCTTATCCTGCTGGTAGTGGTCGCGTTGAGGCAGCCATTGATCCCGTTCCGCTTCATACTGGGCTCGTAGTTCCGGTTTCACAAGTGACTCCCAATCTGCATTTGAGACATTCTGGGTGGAATCTGTGTCCATTTCTATCAACTGCCAATCGCTCTGGTCGAAATACACGTGTATAAAGTCATAGAGGAACTCCAACATCCGGAGTTTGGCCATCTGGTACACCATACACCCATTTTGGAGGGGTAAGTCGTAACGCGTGGTCTTTTTGGCAGAGGTAACCTCGTAGGTATCATCATCGATGACGTCGACGGAGCGAAACAGCGGCGAGTTGATTTTTGTTCGCGCTTGTTGGGTAGTGCATATATTCACGGTGACGTTTTTTCCATAAAAACCATTCCCCGCGAGTTTCCAGGACTCCGAGATAATGGCCTTAATCGGATCCTTATCACCTTGACGACGATCGGTCGTTACTGTGTCAGCGACGCCGGAAAAACAGACATTGGGTACATACTGTATGACTTGATAGACTCGTGTGACACCGAGACCGTGGCTCATGTACCAGCGCAGAAGCCCACAATGTTATCTCGCAAACAATCATACATGCCCTAGTCTTTTTGTTGAATGAGCGAAAAGTAAGTAGAACAGTCTTGAAAGAGATACCTAAGAGCCAGGCCAGGTAAACTCAAACACTCTTTGGGCGGGCCTACATGTAAAACTATAGGTTAGAACCTGTAAATATAGTGTTGTTATTTGCCTTTTCTATAACCTTCAGTACACCACCGCCCTGTAAATCCTATTACCATTACGTGAATATATTAAGCTATTGTTTTCAATGTTATTTGCAGGACTACATATACGTGACATTTGTACAAAAACAAGGTATAAGTTGGGACTCACGGGGCCATAGGCTAACGAGTGAAACGAACAAGTTGAACTTCACACTGTCTAAGAAACTTCCTGACGATTCAATTGTATTAATTCTCTTTGTTTCACGATGTACATTTCGGCACACGTCAAGTCAAAAATATCCAACTCAGTTCGCACGCTAAATTGTGTTTGTAAATTTCGCGACCAACCTGCTCACCCTGAAACGAGCCAAATTTTCTTTACTTTCTTTATACTTGTTTTCTTAGTCAAGAGATATGACTCTTTCAACCGACCTGACACACGCTGTGGTTGAAATAGACACGTGAGTTCCATAGTAAATCTGCCTACCTTGAAACACGCTACTTTTCTGAACTTTCTTTTAATTAGTTTCTGTATATAATAATGTAGATTCTCATTCATCCAGGATATGTACTTGAAACAAGGAACGTAGAGCTGATCTTATGGAAAGACCAGTCCTACGTTCCTAGTTCCTAGTTTCTGTATACCCTCTATAAGTTTGTTTACCCAGTTTACCCTCTTTAAACCGACTGAACATATTTGCTAAAAATAGACAAGTGAGTTCCGGGTAGCCGAGCTACCCTTTGCACCTGCTTAATCTGCAACCCATCGCATTTATACTAGTTTGTTTTTGTTTTTTTTTAATCTGTATGTTTTTTGTGTTATTTGACCGTTATAGGTCCCTGCTTTTATCACATTTTCTTTTCTTTTTGCTGTCGAGAACTATCTTCATTGCATTATTGTATATTTTCAAGCACACCACACTCACGCTTTGTTACATGTATATAATAAACCCAGCTTTGCGCATGTATATATTCTTACTACAGTACAACTACATCGAATATAATAACAATCACCGAAATATTAAGACGCTCTTACTACAGTCACCGTATTACTGTACATTTGTGTTGCTCCTAAACTTTATCTTGTCGATGCGCATGGATAAAACACTCCGAAAGTACGATTTCTTTGAATCCACCAGCCCTATCTACATTGTAAAGCTACACTCTCATTTAACCCATGTCTCTGCTTGAGGAATTACCCTTTTTCCATGAACACGATATTGACATGGAGGCAAATCTAAACCAAGATGACGGTTTCCTGGCTGATTTGGAAAACTTGTGCTTTAACCCTCTCGAACTCAATCCTCCCAATAATTCTACTTACATCACCGATGACACGGAAAATGAACTTTCACACTGGAATGCTATGAGTTCCCATCAATCGAACTATTACTTTGATGATACTTTTCGATCACACGTTCACTCAAATAATCTATCTGATAGTTCTACGTTATCTGTTATCCACTTCAACGCTCGAAGCCTAAAAAAACACTACACTGAAATCATTGGACTATTACAGAATTTAGATTTTCGCTTCACTGCAATCGGAATCTCCGAGAGTTGGCTTAACCCCTTAACGGAGGAGTTATACACTATCCCCGGTTACAAGCCGTTTCCGCTATCACGCCAGCATCGAACCGGGGGCGGAGTCATCCTATATATAAGAGACGATATAATGAAATGTTCTGTTAGAGATGATCTCTCGCATATTGATCCTAATGGAGAATACGAACCATTATTTATCGAAGCCACTGATACCAACAGCTCATACGTTATAGGTATAATTTATCGACCCCCTGGCAAAAACGTTGATTATTTTAATACAAAGCTTCTAGAAACATTCAATGTCCTTAAGCCGGAAATGAAGAAATGCATCTTAATGGGAGACTTCAATATTGATCTCTTTAAGACCCATACACATGGACCATCCAGACAATTTTATGAGAATATGAAATCGTATTACTTTTTCCCCAAAATTACTAAACCTACCCGTGTCAAGTCAAATTCTGCAACCCTAATAGATCACATTTTTACTAATTTTCATGAGGAAGACCGCTGTTCCGGTATACTCATGTCCGATATCTCTGATCATTTCCCTGTTTTTCATATAAACGGAGCCTCTCCTACGTTCACAACCACCGAACAAAACATCGTTTACCGCCTCGTTAACTCTGAACAACAAACTCTATTCAGAGAGATGCTGGGGAATGCTGACTGGGAAAATGTCACTAATCAAGATACAGACATTGATGAGGCTATGGGTATATTTGTCGATAATTTTACCCCTATCTATGACGAATGCTTCCCTTCCCGTACAAAAACTGTTGGCAAAAGAAAAATAAACAAACCGTGGATAACGCCCTGTATCATTAACTCAATACATGAAAAAAATAGATTATACAGGTTACACATATCAAAGAAACAAACCGAAACTACCTTACGATATAAGCAGTATAGAAATAAACTCAACCACACTCTGAGACACGCTAAGAAAAAATACTATGAAGACAAATTTAACGAACATAATAATAATATCAAGGAAACATGGAAAATGATAAATGAACTTATGGAACGGCGAAAGTGCAGTACTCTACCGCGTAACTTTACCATTAACGGAAATGAAACTACTGACGCATCAGAGATAGCAAACCATTTAAACGATTATTTCTGTTCAGTTGCCTCAAACCTGGCCGCCAAAATTCCGCGATCTCCAACTGATTATAAAACTTTCTTGACTCGTGAAAATCCAGAACAAATCATTTTAAGTCCTTGTACACCAGAAGAGATAACGAAAGTTATTGCGGAATTAAAGGTTGGATCTCCTGGAATAGATGGCATCCGTATGTCGCTAATCAAACCCATCTCGCATCTCATAGCACTTCCTCTATCACATATTGTAAATCTGTCACTCCAGCTTGGAAAAATGCCAAACGTTTTGAAGGTAGCTAAAGTAACACCTGTGTATAAATCCGGTGATAAACACCTAGCAAGTAATTACAGACCTATATCCGTTCTTCCCTGCTTTAGTAAAATTTTCGAAAAGATCGTTACCATTAGAATGACATCTTTCCTGGAAGCCCACAATATTATCAGTCCCAATCAATTTGGCTTCCGGGCTAATCATTCCACATGTGATGCAGTGTTGGCACTATATGATAAATTAATTAGTGCAAAAGAGGATAAAAAGTTTAGTATTGCCATGTTTCTTGATCTCTCTAAAGCATTTGACACCGTCAACCACCAAATACTGCTTCATAAACTCGAACACTATGGATTCCGAGGAATTGCCAACGATTGGTTCCGCAGCTATCTGTCTCTTCGGTCTCAGTGCATGTGCTATAACAATGTACTCTCTTCAACCAATATCATAGACTGTGGTGTACCTCAAGGATCGATCCTCGGCCCCATTCTTTTTCTGGTCTATATTAATGATATAGCCAAAGCATCCGATATTCTAGACATACTCCTTTTCGCCGACGATACAAGCGCAGTTTCTTCCGACTCAGATTATGATAATCTAGTCGAAACTCTGTCAAACGAGATCGCCAAACTTCATAACTGGTTTTCCTGTAATCTGCTGTCTCTCAACATACAAAAAACCAAATATATGCTTATCAAACCGACCAGATACACTAATCGTATTACATCTAAACTGGTCCTCGATGGTAATGAGCTTGAATGCGTCAATACATTCAAATTTCTCGGCATTCTTTTTAATGACAAGCTAACCTGGCACTCACATATTGAAGCACTATGCTCAAAACTGTCAAGAAATATAGGTATTATAAATAACATTAAACATTGCGTGAACAGAAAGACCCTAATTCTTTTGTATTATTCGTTATTTTACCCCTACATATCCTACTGCAGTATGGTCTGGGCAAACACTTTTCGAACGCACCTTCAACCACTATTTGTCCTACAAAAAAGGCTCATCCGCATCTTAACTGCAAGTGCCAGACGTGCCCATACCAGAAACCTATTTGTAGAAATGAATATTTTACCTCTACATCTAGTAAATGACTACCTAATCCTGATATTTGCACACAAATTCTTCTACCACTCGTTTTTTCTTCCCTACCTTTCGCGCAATTACTTCACCAAATTATCTGCAGTACACAATTATCCAACAAGACAAGTTAACCTTAATCTGTACAGGCCGTTTTATCACTCACAACTCTCATTCTACTCCACCAAAATTAAAGGACCACGTATATGGAATTCATTGCCAGTCAGCCTGAAATGTTATGCCTCCAAGTCACTGTTTAAATCCCGACTGAAAGAGTTTTTGCTCAATAAATTCGGACGCTGATATGGCTATCATCAATTCTAACCGAAATTTCTTGCCTACCGGTCACCCTTCATCTTACAACCAATTATCCATGCGCATCGATCAGTCTATTTCCAATCACGTTATATGTGTATAATGTCATGCTTACCTGTGCGCAGTCTCTATATTAACATTCATCGATTTTGTTGTGTGTGTGCGATATCTCTCGATAACTGATCTATGCAGTGCCTTATTCACCTTACTAGTGTAAATATTATATTCGCTTTATTCACCGAACTAGCGTAAATATTAGAACATCGAAAACTGTGTTGCTACATTCCATACTCCTCTCGCCGTATACCATGTACATCTACTCAAGCTAATCCGGGATAAAACAAGCCCCCTGGGGTTTTACTCCCGCCTTATGTGCGGCTAATGTTATTTTTATCTTGATAACCTGTATATTCGTATATCTGCTGTATGTTTGGTGAATAAATTCAATTCAATTCAATTCAATATGTGGACGTGCATTTGGTTGCGAAACAGTTGCGCCGTTTTCTCGGCCGCTTCGAGAAAGGGAACGACATCCAAGTTATTATAATACACCAGAAAATCTCGCAAGGTCTCCATGGGTTGGTCGTGCCATACCTGTTGCAGTTCAGTGTAGGGTTCCTCAGAACATGCCTCTTGCTTTAAATCATCGGAAAAAGCGTCGGGATGGTGACTGTTTTTCCACCAAACGGTCGAATGTCGACATGTAAGTGTAAGGGAACCTCCCTTTGGATTGTTCACAGCCATATGTCTTCATCCACTTAGCATAGCTATAATTGGGCGCCAAATAATTCCGAACATCCAGGAAATGTAGTGACGTGGTAGTGAGCGCCATGTGATTATTAATCTTTTTGATCACACTCTTGACTTCACTGGACTGTGCCAAATAAGGGTACAAAAACTCTTTCACCATGTTGAGGTCGTAACGGCCAGAATTAAACCCAGGTCCGGTACTGAACGAACCGAGCTTTCAGTTTTTCCGCATACACTTTCGGTAAGGGTACATCTTGCGGACGAATCTCTCTTTCGGCCTCGCCACTTTTCTCCTCTTCCTCACTTTCTTCGCTGTCACTGTACGACACACCGGTCTCGGGAATTCGATCATCGAGTTCGTCCAGAACATCCTGAAACTTGACTACCAACAGTTCCGTACTATGTGCGCTCACCTTCTCTAAATACCCCATCATCCGCGTAATCAGATCATGGGGGTCTCCGGTCGATGCAAAACATACAGGCGCAGTGTCATAGCCGGGCACGTTGGTTGAAATGCTGACACTCAGCGGGATATGACGCTGTGTCCACTGCGTTTTGGCTGAGGTAGTGTCCATGGGTTCCAAAATCGCTTCAAATTCATAGCACGCCCGGTAGGGAAAATAACGGTCCTCTTCCGCCACCACAAGACCCTCATCAGCTAGTTCTTCAAAGATAGTAGGCGTATTGTGGTATACACCTCCAGGTAATTTCCGTTGAATAGCGTTCCTACAGATTTTCTCGTGCCGATATAAGTCGTAAGATTCTTTGAACACCCGCTGGCATTGAGTACAGCTGAAAGATTGGGAGAAGAGGCTCATATTGTGGATCAGGGAAAAGTAACTGACTCCACCGTAGTCGTAGACGTTCACCTTCATCGGGGACGCGTACCGTTCTGAAGAGCGATGCATCAATTCAGCGACAAATTCAGGGTTCTCCTCACCTTCCCGTAGTAATCGATAGACAAAGATATTCACCTTGAAGAGCGATTCGACGATATCCAAATATTTGAAGGGGACACCCCGGAAGTGCCGCTTGTCCATGTCTTGGTCCTCTAGATACTCTTCCCAATAGCAGTTGGCCACTCGCTCACAATTTTTGTGATCACGCCGGTCCAAATGTACAGCCAAACAGCGAAACAAGCATTTCCGGTCTTTGTGGGGGCCATTTTTGCTGCACGTTAACGCATACAGGCCTTTTCGGCCACTCAGCCAAGGGGGGTGAATGACGGGAGCACCGATAGGATGATTCCGCAATTTCGTCACGTAGAATGTTACGTTGGTAACCATTTCCACCAGCCATTTCGTATTCGGTCCTTGCAGGCGGGCCCACTCCAACGGGTCTAATGTAGTGAGTTGCTCGACCACCGGCTCCAGAAAAAGAGCGTCCGTCACCGTGAAAGGTTGGTCAAATGCATGGTTGTTGTTGCTCCGATAGAAACACCGTAGTTGATTGGTTTCCTTGTGCCGAAGAATGTATCCAAAAGCCATACTGACCAGAAACGATGTGGCTAGTCGTGGAATATACGCTCCACGTAGGACGGAAGATGTATCAGCTCCACCAGCCGGAAATTGTACAAGACCAATACGGGCCGTTGACGGTGAAAGCAATGGCGAATGGTGTTCCAATGTCGCCGGTACATGGTACTCACGGCCTGGTCTTGTGGTAATGCTTCATCGGCAGGCCCCGCTGGATCTACTGGAAAGTCTTCCCTTCGTCTCATGCTGTCACCCCAGACAGACAGGGAAATAGACAGGTCGGCAAGTGAATACAAGCAGGCAGCGGTCAGGTAGACCGTCAGGCAGGCAGGCAGTAGGCAGGCAGTGGTCAGGCAGGCAGTAGGCAGGCAGTGGTGAGGTCGATAGCTTCGGATGGCCAGTGAAAGAGTTTGTACCAAACTGCAAAATGAACCCCTTTTCACAGGGAAAAACTTGGCACTGGGCCAATTGGCTCCCAGCCAATGGGCACCCGACCAATATAAAACTTGGCACCCAGCCAATTGGATGAATGCCAACGGAACCCAGATGTTGGCATCCAACCAATTCTAAAAACTTGGCACGCAGCCAATACTGATGCAATCCAATATGTACAGACCCTACAGGACGGACACCCAAGTCTAAAACTTGACACATCAGAAGGACTTGAACACTTCAAGGTAAGCCCATACATTCTTTAATTTTAAGTTTTAAATGTTTAAATGCTTAAATTGGTTAAATACAGACCCGCACTATTGTTTCGCCGCACTATTTTTTCATGCGGAAGGACGGTTTTCCCCCACCCAGAGAAGTCTATCGGCTCCACAACCGGATGACTTGAACCCTGATATCACTCCCCCACCATGGTCAATATACGCGCTTCGGATTGGTCGATAGGACGGTCACCTCCTCCCCCACTTTCCCACGCCCCACACTTCCCAGAGGTCAAAGGTCAATATGGTTTTAAATACATGCATTCTCCCTACACTGCCCAGTATGGCCCTATCCACTGAAGATTACCGGAGAATTTCCCCCGGCTCCCCGCGTATTTGGGACTACTTTCTGTCCGCGGAAGCAGGCCCGCATTACCACCAGTCCAGGTGTTCTCGCGTGCGGCCGGCTAACCTGCGCAGGTGTGCGATCGGGCCGGGGAAAACCCAGTGGAAAACCCCAAAATATCCCGCTCCAAAGTCACGCCCGATCGAATCACACCGGAAGTGACGTCACACATGGCGTCATTACGGAAGTCATGCATCATGGGATAGAGTGCACTCAGGGGTCAAACTTCAATAAGGCTATTCCCGTTGGACATACTACTCCCACTCTCCCCTACAGATTGGTAGAGACTGTCACTTGTTTAGGAATATTATTATGTTGTTTCTTATTTTTCTGGTCGTCACCAATTTGTTTAAAATTTGACATGAGGCCGAAAATATATCATTAGCAATATAAACTCAGCAAGAGTTACCAAAGTGAACACAATGCGATTGACAGATTGTAAAGTTACGGCCTTTTTAACTGAGCAGAGAACGTGCTCCAAGTCAAAACGAGGTTTTATCCAACGACAGCTTTGATTGGCTGACTTAAGAGTATTATTATGGGATAGACGTTCCATTCCAAATCGGCAGCCATTTTGACAAAAGTAAGTTTGCTGATATGTTCTCCCGTATTGTTTATTCATAATTGACATAAAATAAATAGTCCCAAGCGTTTTAGCGGACAACACTGAACTATATAATGAATAATCTCAATGTTAACACTGATGAAACACGGAAGTACGGTACCGTAGTTTGGAATATTGATTTTTTTTGGAGGGAAGGCGCTTGTGATCATCCCAATGTTCAACTGTTCATGTGTTGATGCCCGACCCGCAGAGCGGCACACGCGGTGTTTCGCGACCTGTGCTTTTTAGGCGTCACAGAAATGAAACTTGCAACGTGATTAAAACTGATCAGGGCAAGCAGAATGTAAATTTTCATGCAAATTCGTGTAATATTTACAAAATTCTCTGTACCGAACAATATTTATGACGAGGTCATGGTTTGCTGCGATGCCAGTGTCATGTTGTGACGGCACAACAACTACTGTCTGTCTCAGATAATATATTCAGAGACGTTTTCGGCGATATTTCGGAAACAATTTATCGTACAGCATTGAAACTTCACACAGTATATCAACTAAAAAATACAATTTTTTTCCCCATATTCATTAAAATCTGTTGGGAATTGACGAAATTCACCAATACCTACCATGCTATTTTAGGGCTACCATGACGTTGATCTGCCAATGTTATAACATGCAGACCTGACGTCATGACGTCAAAAAATAACCGATAAATCTCTCATCTAGTTCTTTTTTCCCCCGATTTGTTGAAGACTACTGTAAGGATTTTCTTGACACTTTGGAATAAAATTGGTACTTTTTATACGCGCGTCAATTTTGACGGGACGTTTTATGGTATGGCGTCGCCCGTCGGTCCGTCTGTAAACTTTTTCTCGTCAACGCAACTCGTCCTAGAGTTTTCAATGGATTCTCTTGATATTTGGTGCACGTGATCGGTACCATGTGTAGATGTGCACGAACTTTTTTCGGCCCGATTCGACGTTTTCTTGAGTTACGCCCCTTGATTTTGGTCTGAAATCCTTGTATTTGGAACCTACTGTCTTCGTCAACGCAACTCGTCCCAGAGTTTTCAATGGATTCTCTTGATATTTGGTGCACGTGATCGGTACCATGTGTAGATGTGCACGAACTTATTTCGGCCCGATTCAACGTTTTCTTGAGTTACTCCCCTTGATTTTGTTCTGAAATCCTTGTATTTGGCACCTACTGTCTTCATCAACGCAACTCGTCCCAGAGTTTTCCATGGATTCTTCTGAAATTTGGTACACATGATCAGTATCATGTGTAGATGCGCATGGACTTTTTTCGAACCAATTCGACGTTTTCGTGAGTTATTCCCCCTTGATTTTAGTCTGGAATCCTTTTATTTGTCACCTTTTATTTTTATTTGTGTTATTTTCACAGTCCTTGTGAACGAAATTCGCCCTCAGAATTTCATTGCATTCTTTTAAAATTAGGTGCACATGATTAGTGCCAAGTGCACATGTGCTCGAACTTTTTCGAGTTGATTCGACAATTTCTTGAGTTACTCCCCTTGATTTTGGTCTGAAATCTTTTATTTGTCACCTACTGTCCTCGTGAACGCAACTCGTCTCAGACTTCTCGATGGATTCTTTGGAAATTTGGTACATATGATCGGTACCATGTGTAGATGTGCACAGACTGTTTGTGGGCTGATTCGACGTTTTCTTCAGTTACTCCCCTTGATTTTAGTCTGAAATCCTTGTATTTGGCACCTACTGTTATTTCGACCCCATTCATCAGGCTGATGAGCTTACTTTTGCAGATTATACTAACATAAATTTTGTTTTAAAGTGACTGATACATATATAAGCGCATCACCGGGGGTAAGAGAATATGCACTCTCTAAGAACCATCCCTTTTCGAGGGAAAATCTTCAAATTACAAGCGTCTAATCCGTTATTCATAATTCAGCCGTCGTCCATTAGAGAATATCCGCGTCCATAATCCAAAGACCTATTCCATATTCCATATAACAGTATTAGCACCAAATTCAAAGAGACAATCATAGTATACATAAACATAGGCTTGTCACCGTGATATCTATTCCATATTCCATATAACAGTATTAGCACCAAATTCAAAGAGACAGTCATAGTATACATAAACATAGGCTTGTCACCGTGATACGTTGACATTAGCCATACAAGTTTTTATGGATGTATATATTTCAAAACATGGGAGGGAAGCGCAAATCCTCACGTCGGCAGGCTGAGCAGCAGAGATTGACAACTGAGGTTGCCCCGAGGTTGACAACTCCTCAGGGAAGTCTGTCCATCCCACACGGGGATGTCCCACCGAGGTCTGATTCGCATCCGTGCGTCTGTACACCATCGAGTGTGCCACCATCAGCTACACAGGATAGTAGAATTGATGGTGCAGGGCAGACGACCGCCACTGACTCGAAACCTTCCGTTTGCACCTCACCGAGGGTGCCATTACCACCGTGCAATGCAGTGGTGTAGAAATTATGTACAAAAGTTGCAAGAACTAAGAACAAACGAACAAATCAAACCACTTCAAGAACTATGAACAAGCTATGGAATAAATCTATTACAAACACTGAACATACAAAACCATGCAAACCTTACATACCGGTACCTGAACTTCCTGTTGATAAACAAACGGACACAATATTTGTTTCAACACATGACACTCATCATCATGATGTTGTAGATGCTGAAGGAGAACAGGAATCAGCAGAAGTGTGTCCGGGTATAATTTCACAACATAGATTCGAAGGAAACACAGATATTTCGAGTTTGCCAGTACCAATACAGGTCATTTCGACCAAAGCCATCCAAGATTTCAGGACAATGCTGATAAACAGTGTGTAATGAATAGTCTATCAGCTCTCATATACAGTCAAGAGAAACCAACAATAATTTGGACATCAAATGACGTAGACCAGATACTTGTAAATGGAAACGAAATGTATGAATTTTTGCAGCGAAGTAGCACAATCCATCATGAGCTCCTAGCCATTAATGACATTCGTGGGTCAGTGGAATATACAAATGGTAATCTGTACAATTTTGCATTTCAAGAATCATTGATGGGAATACTGGGCAATACGAGAGAAAACCTAGATGAACTGCCGTTCCTAACACTGGCTGAAGCATTACATGTTGCTTTACTTCAAAACAGTAGTGATGCTGCTTTTGTAACATTCAAAGGAGGTACATTCATTGTAATTATGCAGAATAACATTTACTGTGTTAGCGACTCTCACTCGAGAAACTTGACTGGTTCTGTTGATCCAAATGGATCAAGTATTGTGCTGCATTATAGTGATATACACGATGTATTTGAACATTTTCTTCGTCTAGCACAATCAATGGCTTATCGAGCAGATGATATTTTCGAAGTAACAGCTCTCAAGATATTGAGGATAAGTTCAGACAGTTGTACTGATCAGACACCGAAGAGTTCTGAGAGAACTACAGGATTGACTGAAGAAACGGCAAATGATAGACTTCGGTTATATTTTCAAGATCAGAAAAAATGTTCAACTGACCATAAAAATGAGAAAACAATAATTTTTTGCACACGGCGTGCGTACATGAAGAAAATGAGACAAAGAAGTTAAAGGAAAAAAATATTGAAAGAATCTGACAAAAGACTCGAATCAAGTGCTAGAGAAAAATATCCAGAAAAGCACAGATTAATAGATGTCCAAAGTAAACAGAAATCTAGAAAAAAAGATCCGGAAAAGCACAGGGTAATGAATGTTCACAGTAAACGGAAAGCAAGGAATGATCCAAGCTTCTTAGTGATTGAAAAACAAAGTAAGAGGACAGCCAGTGAAAAACAACCGGAAAAGCACAGAGTAATAGATGTCCAAAGTAAACGGAAATCTAGGGAAAATGAACCGAAAAAGCACAGAGTAATGGATGTCCAAAGTAAACGGAAAGCAAGGAATGATCCAAGCTTCTTAGCGATTGAAAAACAAAGTAAGAGGACAGCCAGTGAAAAACAACCGGAAAAGCACAGAGTAATAGATGTCCAAAGTAAACGGAAAGCAAGGAATGATCCAAGCTCTTACTGATTGAAAAACAAAGTAAGAGGAGTGCCAGGAAAAAGAATCGGAAAAGCGCAGAGTAATAGATGTCCAAAGTAAACGGAAATCTAGGGAAAAAGAACCGGAAAAGCACAGAGTAGTAGATGTCCAAAGTAAACGGAAATCTAGGGAAAAAGATCCGGAAAAGCACAGGGTGATAGATCTGAAATGTAAGCGGAAATGTAGATTTGATTTGATTTTCATTTCACCATGAATAACAATAATGCTTAGTAAACAAAATATAATAGTGGCGGGATGAAAACCCGGGGTGTTTTATCCCAAAATAATAAATATATTTACAAAGATGATAATGTGCGGTAAATCAATTATAGTGAGAAAATTCAATTTTGTATAAAACAAAAATACCAATTTAATTTCCAACCTCCACAGACGGCAAACAAAATAGATGTCTAATTATGTTCCATTAATAAATACGATTTTATCCTCGATTTGAATGATGAGAGCGAAACGTGAGATTTTATCTCAGAGGGTAAATTGTTCCATATTTTAGGACGCTTCATTTTAGTACTATAAAAAGATAAGTCAGAATAGTATAAATTTAATTCGCCTTTTGCGCTATTCCTAATGCCGGTTTCGGCCGCAAGGTGGCGCTAGCGCTCACGGCACTTTGGTCTGTTCCGGTTTAGCTGTCTGCAGGAGGGAAGGCGGGTATTGTATTTCGTCAGATTTTCTCACTGATGGAGACGTCCTTGGCAGTTTACGTAAGTATAGTCATCAAGTCTAATTTTTACTCGTTTGTACAAGCATAATAAAAGCCGCTTTGTCAACAAATTGGGCACTCAAAGCTCGTCGTTGTTGTTGTTATAAAACATTTGTTTAGTTATAGTAGAGACTTGCGTGTCATCGACTCCATGGATAAAGGATAACGGACAAGGATAAAGGATTACTGTACCATACGATTGTGGAGGCATTATCACTGATAATATTGTCGCAGTTCTCCTGGCTTCAATCCGCTTTAATCATATTGAGATGATTTATTCTCTTGATAAATTGCAAATGTTTTGTTTTTGTTAGATTGTCCTCACTTGGCAAATCTGAGCAGATCTATGGTTGGTGGCTTTTGCAGAAGAAATACATGGTATAATAATTAGATAATTAAAAAATTAAAAATAAGTAGCTCTGAGTGCAAAAATTACTTCCTCAGTATTTATGAGAAGTTAGAAGACATATGGCACATTAATTTCCTGTTCAGTCTCTTTTCACAATAAAATTATGAAACACTACCAGCAGTCCCAACTGAGACGGGTGGGTTTCTTGTTTATCACATTATAATCATGCAGATACATTAACAGCTACATGGTAGTCGGGTTAACTAATAATCCGGTTATTTCTCACAGTACTTGATCAAACAAACTGGCCCCTGCTGATTGTTTTCAGTAGAGTGTGGTTTAATCAGGCTGAACTGCCGGCCACCCACCATGTTTTATAACAACAACAACGACGAGCTTTGATTGCCAAATTTGATGACAAAGCGGCTTTTATTATGCTTGTACAAACGAGTAAAAATTAGACTTGATGACTATACTTACGTAAACTACCAAGGACGTCTCCATCAGTGAGAAAATCTGACGAAACGAGGCGAAATACAATACCCGCCTTCCCTCCTGCACATGTTTACAGTGGCAGACAGCTAAACCGGAACAGACCAAAGTGCCGTGAGCGCTAGTGCCACATTGCGGCCGAAACCGGCATTAGGAATAGCGCAAAAGGCGGATTTAGCCTGTCTAGTTGGACAATTTTGAAAAATATGATCTAAAAGTGTTTGAAATTAGGTCTGTGTGATTGAAAATTTGTCAACAAAAATTCACACCTGGTAGTCGTTCGTTTGTTTCGTGGACATTATTCGTAATTTTTGGAATAATGGGGCGGTATTGGCATATTTTGACGAAAATGTGATTAAGCGTATAGCCTTTTTTTGTAACAGCAGCAACGGTTGAAGATGGGTAGGATAAGTATTTCCCCAAACGATATTGCAATATGATAAGTATGGATATATAAGTGAGTAGTATAGAATGAAAAGAGCTTTTCTATTATCCTTAATATGACGAATTATCCCTATATTCCTGCTAACCTTGTTCCTTATATCCTCAATATGCGAGAGCCAGTTTAATTTGTTGCTAAAAATTACTCCAAGAAATTTGAATTGGTCTAATTCTTCGATAGAGATTCCGGAAATAGATAAATCATTGTGCTTTGACATTTTACATTTCTTAGACAGACTTATTATCATAAATTTAGTCTTTTTAATATTCAGAGA
>JAVTVY010048373.1:0-23290 GCA_036873755.1 Hanleya hanleyi | reverse complement strand
GTAATCTCGCTGAACTGCGATGCAGCCACAGTGGTACGATGAGAATTATGCCGCAGTCATGCTGTGTGATCTTTAGAGGAACTTCCTGTATCATGGCGATTGGCAGGAAGGCATAGGCCAGGGAGTTGTCCCACTTGATCAATGAGGCGTCGATGGCCAGGATTTGCAGATCTATGATGAAGCTGACAAAGAGTTGTAGTTCTGCCTTGGCTCTTGTCGCAAACACGTCTCTCAGAGGTTATCCCCATGATGGAAAGCTATTGGAATACCTCTTTGTGGGGCACCACTTCGTCTGGATGATCTTGTCTGGACGGGATACGTTATCTTCGATGATGGGATAGGCTGTCTGCTGTCCGTCATCCTGGTGTGTGGCGGCCCGTCTTTGGCATTGTGGATTGTGTCCAGTGGAGTAAGGTCCTGGTTTCCTGGAAATTCTAACCGCCCCCCACCCCCGACCACTACCCTTTTTTTGTGTGAAAGATGACTATCGAGTTGTCGAAGATCATGAGACGATCCCTGGAGTTCAGTGTTCCGGTGTCCATGCGTGGAACCCGTCGTGTGGACTGCAGTGTCCCGGTGTCCAAGCGTGGGACCCGTAGTGTGGACGGGTCACCGGAACCGACGAGTTTATGGCTTGCTCCAGAGGTACGGCTGACGGAGGGACAGTAGTGACTGTATCTGTAGACGACCACATTGCGTGATGTCTTGCACTGATGTCAGCAGCCCCAGTAAATTCCTGTAAATGCATCAAAGTTTGCAAGCTACCTGATTGTCAATGCCTGGCAAATGGCCTGAAATGCACGGTCACATGTAAGTTACAGACCTGTGACAACATGGCTGATGAGGACTCAAGATCAGGATGATGATACGTCTGAGGATGAGGATTGTGATGACAACCAATATTAGTTGTACAGCGAACAACATTGACTCGTCCGAACTGTTCATTTTGTAGCTACTTGATGAAGATGAAAGATTCATTGCAGAACTGCTTCTTTCCCTCCTAATTATATCATGCTCGATTTAGAGGATACCAAACATGTGTAGGGTGGTATGCGGGAAGGTGGTGGTGGGGGTGGAGGGGGTTGAAGGGATTTTATTCTGCCAAATGTTCAGTGATTACACATGATGTTACTATTGTAGCGGAAATTTCCAGTACTACATGAGTTAGTATGGAAACTTATTTTTCAATGTCTAGATATGCTGCCACCAGTACCACTAAGGGTGATACGACCTGTATGAACTCTCGTTCCTTATGTGAGACTCGAGCGAGAACTGTTCTACACTGGTTTCTAATCTGTACAACCTTGTTTCTTCAGTATGAAACCTTATTGAACCTCTGCTTCAATAGACTTGAACACAATTATAACCAATCTCTCTTCGGGGGTGCCGCTACCAAGGGGGTACGTTTTCGTCGTGTCATCAAATACCTTAACTGTCAGTTGTCAGGTTGTTCTAGTTACTTGCTAATACGGCTTTCAACTTCTCTGATATAGAATTCAGTACCATTTTCTCATCCAGTCAAAGTTGTACAAATTTGCTTGTGCGAAATCTGCTAGTCCAGTTACTGTTATATTTGCAACAGACTATAGTCCAATACATGTACCAATAATAACGTCAACAATGGTTTCAAGTTCAACAAATAACAGTATAACAGTTTATTCAATATGTACAGCTTTTGCTTGAATACCAGTTGTGTAATTAATGTCCCTATGCTATTCCCTGCATCTATGTATATATATATCTTCTCCTCTGTTGTGCCAGTTTGGTTGGTTGGTTGACTTTAGGTTATTGTCCGAAATGGTTGTGCATCGAATTTCTTGTTCATGTGGTTTAATCCGCAGGTAAATAATTAATATGGTACAGCATCTGCACACAATATTACTTCAATCCTGGGTTCAGCCAAATTAGCAATGAAATTCATATAATGAAGTTGTTGTGCGGAAACGGTTTCAGCCCTGCGCGAAAACCGTTGCAGCCCTGCACGAAAACCGTTGTAGCCCTGTGGCAGTGCGGAAACCGTTGCTTTTGTGCAGGAATGGTTGTGCTGCTTTAAATTATGCTAAAACTGCTTCTTGTGCCAAAATGGTTATTCTCTCTATCTGGTAATACTAACTTCCATGTTAACTGGTTCTGGTTGTTCTTTTGCTTATATTGTTTTTGGTATTTTGGTTTTGTCAGAGAGAACTTATACGTCCGGCTCTGAGAGCATCACCAAGCATTATGTGCAGAAACGGTTGTATTTATAGATTTCTGACAAAGCAGGCGGAGCCTAAAATACTACACGAAATGAGACGATCTGATTGGCCGAGAGCCGAAGTTTTGGCTACTGTCAACCAAAATAGTACACAGAATGGCTGCGAAATACGAAATGGGGAAATATTTTCATACCCCATACAATTTTATAACTAAATAATTTCCATATAATTATTTCATGTTTCTGACTGAACTTATGTGAGAAATATACCCAAAGATCTGAAGTTTGTATTGTGTGTTTAAATACAACTTCGTCCGTCACTAATTTATGAAACGAGGTCGGGAAACACTGTCAAACTTCCCCGCCAATCTTCCGCTTCATCCTTCAACAGCGTGTTCGCAACGAAAACATATCGGTGTTCCGTGCGATAAAACAGAAGAATGGAGATGCTATCTGAACGATTCCTATCCGCATGGTAAGCGTAATACTATCAGTTTCCAAGTTGTAATGTCTCAGACGCTAACTCGCCCGACAAACACACTTTCTGACCGAAAATCCTATAACTTGACAACAACAACACATGCATGCAGTGAAAACTGGCGACAAATCAGGTTGTCAAGAATTTGGATAAACTTCTAAAATCTATAGCGTCTAGAATACTACGTATTATGAGCTGACACTTCGCCATAATAAACTTGAATCTATTGTGCAAACATACATAGGTAGGAATTTGCATGAAATTACGTGAAAGAGATGAAACTCACGGATTTCCGACTCTTGGGGGTAAATTTCTCAACAGGCCAAATTTCATCACACAGACGATGTATGCGTGAGGCTCTCGACGGTCTAATGTTTATGTTTTGGCGCTGAAGTCGAGGCTCAAGAATGTGGGCGCTTTATCCAAACATAGATCTTAAACATATTATACTGGCGAATTTTCGCCACACTATCCAAACTATATATTTCCGGCGAGCTCTACCAAATAATGTCAATAAATCCAAGATGGCCCTCATGATGGATTCATGATGGCATCACGATCTTGGAAGGTAATAATGGTCTTTAATTTTGGTTTTTATTTTCATATTTCTTCCTAAGAAACTGCAAAAACTAATAAAAATGATAGATACTACTCAGCTTTGGCAAAATAAATTACTTTCGTGAGCTTACAGCCAAATTAACTTGGGCAAAAGATGGACTTATTAAGTTCACAAATGTGATTTTCTGGGGACACCATGCGGCCGCCATTTTGAATTTTCCCATGAACATTTGCGCCTAGAATACTGCAACTAAGCTAAACATGGCCTAAACTATTCAGTCCGGCATAAACTATTCAGTCGGGAAGTTTCAACGTGCTAGCTGTCTTCTATACCGAAATAGCTTGAAAACTTTTAAAAACTGCTCATGATTTCCCGCCTTGGTCAGGTAGGGTTACCGTTCATTTGTTGCCATATTATTCAGACTATGTTGCCACACCATACAGGCCATGATCTGCTTCACTATATTAGATCAGCCATTGTGTAAAATTTGACAGAAATTGAACAGAATAATTGACCTGTAGCTTGACCAAGAGATCTTTCTTTGATCCTCATGACTTTTCGTAGCTTTTGGGACGCCATCTTGGATTGACCCACTTTTTGATACTTAGCTGCCAGTCTGACATGGCCAGCAGGGTGTTTTGTCACCTACAGGTATCACGTGATAAGAAAAACATCACGAAGCTTTGCCCCTCAAGATGGTACCAATAAGTCAAATTTCGAGTCCTAGCTCATGGACTTATAAACAGTGCCCCCAGTGATGGTTGCGTTTTGGAACATTGACCCACCGCGTTGCGTCGACGCGAGCAGAGCAGCAGTCTGTGTGCTATCATCGTGATCATTAGGTCTAATTGAACTTGTCTGTCCTCTTCTTGTACTAAGAGTGTACAAGAAGAGGACTTACTGTGGATGGGAACTACTGTGCTTTTCTCTTCTGAATCATGGAACTAATAGGTTGAATTAGTTGGAAGAGGAAGCACGTTCAATGGGAGACAAACCTTATCAACAGGCTGGGTTTAGCAAACCAGGAAGGAAACGCTTTCTCCGGTCTCTCGATTTTTATGCATTCTGACATTTTTAAGTATTCTGAAAACAATACTGGTGATGCATACTATCAAACTGCTATGTCTGGATTTGGCAATGATATTGTTGACCATATGTTTAATATTCTTAGCATTACAAATGTTACCAGGAACTCACCACTACTACTAATGATTAGCTGTGATGAGCTTCTGATATTATAAGTATCAACATACTTAAACTTCCTAGATTTGCTTTTAGTATTAATCAGTCTGAGGTTTTTTAACAGTAATTTATATTGCGTTTTGTTGTCACTTGACAATTAAAAAATAAATGCTGTCTTTCCTTTTATGGAATATTGATGGCTTAAAAAATGAACTTGATGTAACAAAGTTAGTTTTTAATGTGTTCTTAATATGTTGTTTTGTGGCAGAGATCATAAGTGCACATTCACAAAGTTGAGCAGTATGACTCGGTCTTATTTCCGGCTGCGCAGCGCCGCCGGATATCTGAATTCAGTAAACATGGGAGCGGCCATCTTGATATTAACGAATAACAGGTGTTTTCTCGAGCCATACTGTACAGACGTGCCGTGGAGTGATCCAACTAGTTTCATATCGTAAAACGACAGGCTTGTGTCACCCGTTCGTGGTTGACACATTAATGTAAATTCTGTTATAATGAATTCATCGAATAAATGTCCTTTAGTACTATTTTATTATGGCTGAGCCAAATCGATGACCATACATGATCAAGTTATTCACCTATACGTCTGCAGCAAAATGTTTGAGATTGAACTGCGTGTTACTAAAAACTCGAAACAGTAAAACACGCGGATCGGATTGATGTGTAGAGAAAGTCGATCTGGTCTTAATTTACAATGACACACATCAATAAAGAAATAGTGGCTTGATGATGGGTCCCATATAATGCCACAGCGCGAACTCTTACATCGAGCTATATGAAGTGACTTAATACATGTACGTCAATCAGAGAATATTACGTTCGAAGTCCTAGTAGGATCTATAATTTGATCCATCTCATTCATATTCAGACAGCATTGCCCTAGGAAATACACAATCGTTACACACACTGACACTCAGCCACTGGTAATTGTAAAATCCTTCATCCATTCATCCAGCTAACATTAATCAAGCTAACATATACCTCGCTGTTTGTTGCGGCGTACTTTTGTTTATATGTTTCGTAATATCCATATTACCCACCTGTAAATAATTGGTACCGTACATATTTAATTCTTGTACTATATAATTGTGATATTCATCAATCAGAGTTTGGTGTAAATACGTCCTATATCGATATGTGTAAAGATATTAAGACGATAAGCAACAAGCTATATTTATAATGTAACAATGTCATGTACTTGTATATACGCCTGCACTTTGTCATAGTGGCTATGTATGCATATAATTGGTAAACCATGCGTATACTTCTATACATGTATATGTATGAATAACACATTTAATTTTACAACAATCTATCAGTATAACTTGAAATTGCAACGCCTACTCGAAAACGTATTATATATAGGTTGTACATGTATTTATGTATATACATGTAATATGCTTGTCTGTATATATAGGCAAAAAATATCACTTTTCATGTACAAAAATTTATCAGAAAATGTATATAGTATAATTTGTATATATTTCTATTTAGTTGACGAAGTTTATCGTTTACATTTGAAATATGCTATGTTTACTCGGTATCATTGAACTATACTCACGCACCAAACGACGCCTTCGCCCCCCACCCCCCACTTCCCCTCACATTACGTTCCTTAAAACTTCTATCCCTCTTTCACTCTAATTAGGCTATTCTTGTATCAAGTCGTAATTAGTATGCACACTCTTTTGGTCCTGTACGATACAACTGTATATTTTTCTGGATCGCCTGTGTTTATTTGTTCAAAGCCAAATAAGTACTTTTCTTGGTACCTTGTTTTTACTAACAAAATAACATTACACGCTCCTCACAACTTTGTCGCTCATAAGTTGCTTATCGCTGCCAAGTTGTCGTATCATTATATCTGGATAAGGCGTAGTTATCGATCTGTTCTTCAGTCTCGCTGCCAATAATAATACGACGCGACGATACGGCAGAAAGCCTCCACCATAGATTGTACTGGATCGAATTTCAGTCTCCGGAGAAACAACTTATTAATGTACAATATACATGTAAACGAATGAATTTCGAGAAGTCTAACTTTGCAAAAATCGAAGACTGAGCTATAGCCCTGCTGTCAAAGTCGCAGACAGGCAGACGCTGGCATTTTGAATTCACTGCAATTTTTGTTATTCCGTTTCGCTAAAAGGCGCAGTTCAAATCAGGAGCGTGACAGATACTATAGAATATCAACAACAAAAGCTTAACAACAACAACAACAGCAACAACAATAACAGTACATGTGGATCAAAGTGATTACACGTATCCGGTGCCGAATAGCGACGAATTCTGATTTAAATTGAGAATTTGACAACAAAATGGTAGACGCCACCTGTCCTTCGTCTTGGAAAGGAGGGGAAGGAACCAGTCTACACAAACCTGTCAACACGAAAGCAATGTTCGTCACGATAATCTTACATTTTTCACACCTCATATCATTGACAAATGCAGAAGAAGGTAAAATGTCTTACAGATGTCCCGACTGGATTCAGTGGGATGCCTTGGTGTGGGAGAAAACGTGCTATTCATTTCACCTGACATCAGTAGAGACTTGGTCAAGAGCGGTTGATGTTTGTCAGGAGAATGGCGGTGAACTGGTCAAAATTACTGACAAAGAACTTAACAAATTCTTCAACACTGGCAAGAACATCCATTTCTGGATAGCTGCCAAAAAAAGCGCCGAAAAATGGTTTTGGCCCGATGGCAGCTCAGTCATATTTACCGACTGAAATCCCAAACAGTCTGTTAGTCAACTATTGGCACAGACTAGAACGATTGAATTGTGTGCGGTATGGATAAATATGTATCAAGATGCTTTCTGGCATCAATGGGATTGTACCAATTGGGCTCGCATTGTCTGCGAATACACCGCTGTGCAATACTACCATATTTCGACAGGCGAGACCGAAATGACATCTTCTGCAATACCAACTACAAGGTATAGCAATGTTTCTAACAGCACCATAAAGTTCTCAAGTTTCGATCAAGATAAATTCAATGATAACCAGGAAGTACGACAGGGAAGCAAGAGCAGACGCGCCCAATTTAATCGAATCAAATGTCCTAACGGCGCTGAGAATACTTGGTTGATGTCCGAACCCCTCGATACAATAAATGCTCGTTCCTCCCCTGAATGCGCCAGGAAATGTCTAAAACAAACTCGATTCATATGTAACATGTTTAACATTAATCTAAAAGAGAGAGTATGTAGGTTATATGACTTACCCGATCCCGTGACAGAAAAGATGACAGTCCGTCTGGGCTGGGAACTATGGAGATTTGTGTAAAAATGTGGATATCGAAAATCCACGCCGAGATATATAGACCAACGAACTTTCTAAAATGTGTCTGGGAAATGTTTTCTTCAACTGCAACTTTGTTCCATACAGAGAATATACCCAAATTATTTTCTACATTCTCGGGGTCAAGATTGACGTAAACATCATCGACGGACGTTTGCAATTGTGCTTTTCTTTATGGCTTTATTTGTATACATTGTAACACGAATTTTTACTATATCTAAAATATCACACATTCACGCCAGAAAAAAGGTGATCAGCAATGAGTGCAAATGTTTAGGTCTTCGCCCTGAAAGGGTGATGATCATCACTCTAAAATGGTGACGATCTGAGCTATCACCCTGAGAGGGAGACAAACTTGGATATCACCCTTTTTCATCGCCTTTATTGGGTGATGACCAGGCATCATCACCATGAAAGGTGATGGACCATCACCCTTTTTCTGGTTCTGTTTTCCAAAAATAATGTTGCACCGCAATGTCATGGCGGATGTGGTGGTATTGAGAACAATAGATTCGTGTTGGTTCAAGGAGTATTTCACTATATCAAAAAGCCCCTGCTACAACGTACGAGGAAGTGTCCAAGTTCAAACTTCGGTTGATGCCGTTTTACGTCACTTTTGACCATGAAGATTTACAATATACAACGTGGGTATGACTTTCTGTAGGAATTACAGTATTTTGTGCAGATTTAAATATCCTTTTGGCCTTACAAAAGTAACAGCTTTCATGAAATATGTTGGTACTACTCTCTAAAAACGTGTATCAATTGATGCGATATATTTTAGTCTGTTTATTTAAAATGATGTCATCCGTGATCAGGTATACCAAGTTGCATGCGTCCATTCATTTCGATTTTAATGAAATATATTAGAATGCCCGTGAAACAAATTGTGAGCAAAATGGTTTTGATTCGTGATAGCATGCTTATTTTATTAAATGTGTGATATTTTCTGTGATTTATTCAATGTTTGACAAATGTATTAGCACGCATATCAAGTAATATGTATCAACCATTTTTATTTATTCTGGTGGTTGTAATTGATCATCATATATATTAACATTCATCTACAGTAATATCTATAGAGTGTTTTGATTTATAACAGTGGTTGATCAAATATATTGCATGTAGATATAATAAACTTTGTTAAATGTTGAGATTCAGGATGAACTACTTTAGCGTGATATAACATATTAGCATGTATTATTCATACTCTGTATACACAGCGTTGTGGGATCTTCCCTCGTTTGATAAAATACATGTATTCTTGATGTCCAGAAAGTCGTGTATACAGTGCAGCGGTAACAGATGAAAAATATTAGCATGCATCTCTAGTAATATGTATCAAGTGCTGTGATTTATTCTAGGCTTTGATCAATTATATTAGCATGCAGCTCCAGTAATATATATCTAGGGCTGTGGTTTATTCTAGGGTTTGATCAAATATATTAGCGTGCATCTCTAGTAATATGTATCTAGTGCTGTGATTTATTCTAGGGTTTGATCAATTATATTAGCATGCAGCTCCAGTGATATGTATCTAGGGCTGTGATTTATTCTGGGGTTTGATCAAATATATTAGCGTGCATTTCTAGTAATATGTATCTACTGCCGTGATTTATTCTGGGGTTTTATCAAATATATTAGCATGCATCTCTAGTAATATGTATCTGCTGTGATTTATTCTAGGGTTTGATCAAATATATTAGCATGCATCTCTAGTAATATGTATCTAGTGCTGTGATTTATTCTAGGGTTTGATCAAATATATTAGCATGCATCTCTAGTAATATGTATCTAGTGCTGTGATTTATTCTAGGGTTTGATCAAATATATTAGCATGCATCTCTAGTAATATGCTTCTAATGCTGTGATTTATTCTAGGGTTTGATCAATTATATTAGCATGATTCTCCAGTAATATGTATCTAGTGCTGTGATTTATTCTAGGATTTGATCAAATACATTAACATGCACACCTGGTAATTTGGATATAAAGCATTGTGAGCCATTAATCATTGTTTTAGTATACTTCTCTTGCTAATAATGTGTTTTTTTTAACCAATTCCTGTGTTCGGCATAACATATCAGCATACATCTGTAGTAATGCGTACCACATTCAGTGATATATTCTAGTGGACCTACATGAAATCCCTGCTTTTCCGCGTGAAAAAAAAAATAGACAAAAGCTATTATTTCACAACAGATTATTAGTTTCTAATTTATCACGCACTTTTCGCGAAGAACTGGCATAAATAAGATATTTGAGCAATCTTATCTGTCTACTAGGCTGTGCGCGGATGATTGCGGAAATAATTGTGTTCAAAAATATTTGTAATTTTAATTCAAATAGTTTAGTAGATAAATATGAAGTCACGTTTCTTCACGGTAACCACACGATCGAATTACATCGTAGCTTATTTGAACATGTGGACTGCGTTTTTTTTTGGTGAAATGTCAAAGGCATTTGATATTGCTTAACTTCAACCGCACGCTAAAGAGACTGCTGTCATGGAAAGGCTCCAAAGTCACATCAGCGGTACTCCTCATTGTAGCAGTTGAGAATTCGCTCTGAACTATCCGTAACACTATTACTGGAGTTAAACACCACTCGGTGTTATGTCTCCTGTTATCCCCAATATATGTACCAAGGACATATCTGGTAAAATTATCATTATCACAAACATTTTCGCTGAGGACTCGTCCCCGCATCATGCGTCTGTAAATATTTTTGAAATTCAATTAAACATGAATCGCGATTTGGAAACCTTACTCGAATGGTCCAAGCCAAAATTGCTACAGTTCAATGCCTTCAAAAAAAATTGTCTACTATTCACTACTAAATTGGAATGATGCACAAACTCTAGTTGAAGCTGGGCGGTAAGTTCTATCATATTTATCTGAGTATTGGTAGATAAATCATGAGTATGCTTCAGTGGTGTCGGATGTTGAACCATTATGGGATTAAACAAAATCTATCATCGATCGAATTGTCACTGGCCTACCAATGTTCGCTAGAAGAGACTGTATATATTCTAATAAAGGTTAGAAATAATTAATGTCAGAAGAGAAGCAATGAGAACTAGAAAGTTTACAGAAACGTGGTATGCGACATATTTTAGATTGTGACACTTTCTAGTAATGATATGTATAAACTTATTGGCTGGTATCCAATAACCTGTTGCAGGGATAGCTTTACGATCCAAACTGCTAGCCCTGTTACCTCGAAATAAATCGTACATGCCAGGAGATTGCTCCAAACCGGTTTTGGCCAGGAGCTTGAACTGGCATGCTCCGTTGCATGCTCTGAGATTGCCAGACTGGGTTGAGATTTAGAGCGAACAAGACGCTTATATAGAATTCGGGCTGGAATGGAGGGAAGATTTTAATGGGGGATCTTTTAGGCCTATATCGCAGTAGGTGTTGCTAGTCTAGGCACACATTACGACTACATCTGGCGTCAGAATATAAAATTAATATTGAGACGGTTGAGTACCACGAATTATGCCTGGCTGATTGATAAAATTTCCCGGTAAACACACGCGGTACGATATGGAAGCCGGCCATTTTTTTCCTTTGTTCGCGTTCTCCCAACCCCTGCTGTATTGGCCGGCTGTCCACATTTAGATTGAAGGTTGAATTGCTTTACCGGGAGAAGGCCATCCTGATATTGGGCTATTCTAGTAGGTGATTCTGTTAGACAGGTTTTTTTGTCTCGGTCGATACGCTAGCTACGCGATGGTGAAGTTTGACTGTATGATCACATCGGTCTATGTGATATACATGTAGGGGTTGGGTAGCCATTTTCCCCGTCTTTCGTTATGAAACTAGTCGTGTGTTCAGTTCAGTCCACGCAATCAAATATTTTTTCTGGTGTATAGCCGGCTGAGCTAGCCAACATTTCTCGTAAACAGTGTATCGTTCGTATGCATTCAATAAACTTCGTGTCGCTGTATATACAGTACCCGTATTATTAACCTGTGATAGGCGCGCTGTGTTATTATAGTACGGCCAATGCGGTATAATTTAGCACTGTCAACAGCATACATGTACATGTATATAGATCTGTGTAATGGGGCAATTAATCGCTCGTCTCTTTGATGGACTCTAAGTGTTCATTCGGCCCGTCATATTAAATATATTCCTGGTATTTAGCCAGTTGAACTAGTCAACATTTCTTGGGAATAGTGTATTTACTCTATTTATTTATTGCATTTGGTGTCGTGTATACAGCATTATTGTCCTGTGATAAACGCGAAGTGTTATTAGTAGTGGCATTTTGGCCGTTCGTGGTCAATAGATTGGTAACAACCAGATAAATTGACTCAGTGATATTGAATGCAATTTGAGCCTGGCAGAGTTATACAATTGTCAAATATTTTACTGTGTTATCATATAGAGCTTGTATATTGGGGAGATTAAAATTTTTATGGAAGTTTTTGTCCATTGTCACTCCAGGTGTTACTGTGTGGTGTTGTCTATGTGTTTCTGTACGATTGAATTGTATTGTTTCAGAGATTGATTTTTGTGTGAGATTTCTGCTATGTGTTAGTATTGATGGGTCTTTGGATTGGATTGGAGATTTTGTCGACGTTTATGAGAAATCTGTAGTTGGAATACAATTGGGCGTTGAAATACAATAGTAAATGCTCACATTGTTCGCGAGTCAATGTGGCTTTGTCTTTTGCTAACGTTTTTCCCATCCTGATAAAAGGGAAATCCGTCTTTTCTTTGTGTTTCAAGATATATATTTTTTTGAACGGTTGTCCCTAATTTGCGTAGTTCCATTTATGTGGTGGTATTCGTGATATTCCAATTTGTCGGCTGTCAACTGGTCGGCTAAATAATATATATATATTGCCTACATTTTGGTTGTACAATACATGATTCTGATTGCTCATTTGACAACTTGGGGCATTATCAGTCATGCGAGCCACATTCATGGCAAAGCCATGGTGTTGTCACTGCGACAATAGTAATCCGACTTCCTGCAATCCTTTTGAATTGAGTTAATAATTTATATATCCTGTCTGTTTTCTCCCTTCTCTTGGATCAGTTTAGGAAATTAAGCTATGAAATTTAATTGAATGGGAACTGGTCTATGCTCATCATTGAGGGGTCTGAATGATAGACTGAAGGATGTTCTTGATGTTGAGCTCGAGACAGACTATTTCCTGTTGGTATTTCAACTCGGAGTTATTGACTCCTCGATGTGGTCGAGTTTAAAATGTAGTTTGTATTCTGTGTTGTATTCCTCCAGGCACGGAAAACTGTGTTAATTTAAGCACAGGTGGCCTGACTTTGTTTTCCGGGCACAATTGATAATTGATTCCCCCCCCCCCCCAGACCCACCCTGGGTTTCTTTAGTGCCCTATTCATAATTAGTTGTAAATTGAAATAGTGCAAGATTAATAGAGAAGTTGCAACAACGTGTTGACTGTGTGGTAACGCGTGTTGCACTTGTTCTAGAGATGGGTCTTGTTCTTTTTCTTTTTTCCTAATGGATATGGCTGATTAGGCACAATTGATTTGGTTCATAAAAGTGTTTCGTCAGTTTGAACTCGAATCTGCACATGTTTAAATATTTGTTTTCATTCACTGAATGTGAGTAGTTGACATTGCGTTTCATTTTTCGTGTCCAATTTGGTGTTCCCTAGGGGACATAACAAGGTACACGGTCTTTCTTCTGCTTTAATGAGTTTCTGGAGTGGAAACTGAGTGTCAGGAGTTGACTGCTATTTATTTTGGTGTAAGATTTGGTGTTTTGTAGTGGACATACCAATGTGGGCTGTCTTTCATTTGCTTCAGTGAGTTTCTAGAAAGAAACTCACTGAAAGTCTTTGATATATTTGAATTTATTTGACTAGATTTTGATTGGGTATTCGTTATTTTTTTGGACTTGTTTGCATATACCGTATATCGTTCCACTTTTGTTAACCTGGCAAATTTAGGGCCCATTGATGTGTCAGTGGCTACAGAGGAAGCACTGCAAAAATTGAAAGGGGTGGGGAGTAGTCGAAGTGCACGTGTGGTAGCCTTGCAGGAAGAGGGCAGGTTGGTTAATTTTAAGCATTTTATGCAGGCGACTCAGTTTAGTGCCGGGCATATAGCCGATCTAGTGCTAGAGGGGCAGATTATAGGTTTAGACTTGTCGGGAAGTCCGGAATACATTAATGCTTTGGTTGACCGTCGTTTTGAAGAAATCATTGGATTATGGAAAGTTGGAATAACGGGCCATGTAGATGCATTGGATGTAGAAATGGACCAGTTGCATGATAATATCAAGGAATATGAGCTTCATTTGGGACAATTGGATGAAAAGATAGATAATTATGGACGCCAATTGACCCAAGTGGATACTAAAGTAGGACAAGTGGAAACTAAAGTAGGACAAGTGGATGTTAAAGTTGACCAACTAGGTCAACAAGTAAACACTCAAATAGGTCAAGTTGGTGGTAAGTTGAAGCAAGTTGATGATAAGATGGAACAAGTAGGTTTAGATATGAGGACTGTTGTTACATTGCTTAGCGCTCCAAGCAGGGAAGGGTCAGAGATTTCATCACATGCGACGTCTGAACAGACAACGGGGGACGCTGGTCAGGCGGACCCAACTCCTGCTGTTGTAAATAATAGACCTGAACAATTGATTGAGGGTGAGGGAGAGACTGCAAATCAACTGAATGCAGCCCCGGTTCATCAAAATGAACCACATGTTCAAGTAAATGCACCAGCTGCCCTTCCCGACCCCCCATGTCCACTAGATCTAAATGGAACAGCAGGACTGGACGCTGGTCTGGCTAGGGATGTAAATAATGTATTTCATCAGTTGCCGCCCAGTGGCCACACTTCAGCTCCGAACTTCCAATGCCCAGTAAATAGGAATGAATTGTTTTTAGACAATGCTATGGTAGGGGGACAATATCTTAAAGGGGATATAGATAATGGGAATCTGGCCGATGTGTCCGCTACTGATACCGAGGGGGAGGTTGAGGCCTCTCCTAGTAAATGTAGCGAATGCTCGTCCAGATCGAGATCAACCGAACGACATGTATCCCGAGAACGCTACCGTAGCCAAAGTCCCCGGCTTCCCAAGGCTTTAGTGTTTTCAGGGACCAGAGGGGACTGGGTTCCATTTATGGTTAAATTTAAGTTGGAAGCTGAAAGTAGAAAATGGAACAAAGACCAGTGTCTTAAGAAATTGACGGACTGTATTCATAGCGATGCCATGGTGTTTTACAGCTATCAATCAGAGGCAGTCAAAACCTCGTTTGATATGCTCCTCAAAGAAATGGAATGCCATTATAATAGTAAGGAACCTCCGCGTGCATTTAGGCAGCGTTTGCAAGCGGAAGTGCAGGGCCTTGAGGATACTTTAGAGGAGTTTGCTTTTAGATGCGCTAGGTTGGCAAGGGACGGGTATCCGAATGCACTGGAAAAGATTACTGAGTCAGTAGCGGTGGAACATTTTCTCAGGGGATGCAGGGAAATACTGGCTGTGAGATTTGCTATGGAAAAGAGCCCCACAACAATCTCGGAAGCCTTGCGTTATGTGAACTCCTCACGATATAATCTGAGGGAGGCAGACGGTTACATGTAGAACTGTTAATGTTGATTCAGTGGGGGAGGCTTTTCCTGGTGCTTGTAAGGCAGAAGGGGAAGGGATAAATAAGAGGTCCCCTCGCCGTCGGTCATCGCGACCCTTCCGTCCACCACGACTCTGTTACTCGTGCCGTAAACCCGGTCACATAAGCCGTTTTTGTCCTGTTAGACGTGGTTTAGATGGGTGGGCTGAATTAGCAACTGCAAATGGCGGTGTGGGGTCGTCCACGGGAGACGAGGCAGGTGTTACTGAACTTACTGCAGCAGTCAGGGATGTTACTCTGTCTCGTTCCCAGGGGTGGGCGATGTCCGTTCCGTTTAAGGTTGGGTCTGTGCCGGTGACTGCTGTGGTAGACACGGCCGCCCAAGTCACCGTCATGAGTGAACATCTATTTGCTAGGTTGGGTCTTCAGGGGCTGTCGTCTTCGCCTATTCGGTTGACTGGTGCATTTCGAGGAATGACCAGTATGGGAATGCTAGTTCGGCAGGTCCCATTATCCATCTCCGATTTTCACTGTACTGGAAATATAGTGGTGGCACCCTTGGTTGACGACCTGTTGCTAGGCCTCGACTTCCTATCAGCCTATGGATGTGTTGTGGATTTTAGGGATAAAACCGTGGTTATTGGAGATACGAAGGTTTTTGCAGTTTGGATTTTCATGGAATGGTGACTTGTTCAATGTGGGCTCCATTTCGCTCTGCCAGTAACTGATAAATGATGAAGTTAGTTGATGGGCCATTGGTGACGCATTCTGTGTATGCGTCTGAGGCAATGTAGTATAGTGCCAGCTTCGTGGAGATATATGTATGTGTACCATCACGTGAATGCAGTGATGGATGTACTGTATTTGGTTTTGATTTTCTATGTGAAATTATCCTATTTGGGCGTTGATTTGGTTTTGTTGTACAGGATGTTTTTTTTTGAGGCATTGTGGAATTGAGGACAAAAAAATATATAAAATTCTAGACCCAAACCGTTGTTAATGTGTTGTGTAATGTAATGTGTAGTTTTGGAACTATTGTTCTAGAATTATGGTGTATGTTGGAGAACCCTCGTGTGCATTCGAAAGTTGGATGTTCGGAAATTGTGATGTTTGCTGCGGCGTTATACGTGTAGTGTGTTATGGGAGTATATGATGCGTTGTGATGAACTAGGTGTTTATGTAATCTGTGTGAGGGAACCGGGTGCTGGACGCCTGGGTTCGATGGTTGCTGTGTGATTAGATAATTTCTGTATGTGAAGATTCTGTGTGGTAGATATACGCGTCTTTATGTGACTTCTGTTCGAGATTGTATAACTGTGTGTTCTTTGTTGGTTTTTCTGTGTGTGTTAAGCTATGTGGTACGTTCATGGAAGTTTATGTGGTCAAGTTAATATATGGAGTGGCATGGAGAAGATATAGTATGGAATATGCAGCGCGGTTGGCCA
Organism: Hanleya hanleyi; assembly: GCA_036873755.1. Classification (NCBI taxonomy): domain Eukaryota; kingdom Metazoa; phylum Mollusca; class Polyplacophora; order Lepidopleurida; family Hanleyidae; genus Hanleya; species Hanleya hanleyi. The sequence continues at coordinate 6,530 of JAVTVY010048373.1, read as the reverse complement.
TGTTGGAGACCTGGGATTGGGGGAGTGCGGCCGGCTCTCCACCCTGTCTACGTGATGGAACACTTTTAGGAGTTTTCTTTGAACCGTCATGCAATACGCGTTATGATTTATTGTGAATCCGGTGGGGCAGGATAGTCACCACTCGGTGAGTGAATATATACGTCATTATTCGATTATAGTCTCAACCCTGTATTAGTTATGTGCTCAACGATTTTGTGAGCTTGATATCTGTGGAGATGTAGCAATTATCGTTATGTGTTTCCTCTGCAAACATTCTCTCTGGTGGGGTAGCCGTTTGCGAGAACGTATGTACATTGGTATCAGTGGCGTGTAGTGCGCGCACACGTTTCTGACTCTTCGTACGTACGCCCTGGAAGGGCCCTTCCACTCGAAATTGTTGGCTGCTGATGAAGGCGAGCCTTGAAATTATTAGGGGAGGGAGAATGGAGAGTTCAATATATAGTCTGGACAGCCAGTAGTTTAGAGGCTTGTTACAGTAGTGGATTTTATGACGGACTGGTGCTTATTGCGGCCATGTAGCTGGCCTGCCAATTTATAGTCTAGATACCAGTCCTGGTTTGGATAATGTTCTCGTATTTATTGCGGCCATGTAGCTGGTAGGCTGGCCTGCAGAGTATATCTTTAAGAATTAAAGTGAGCAGTCCCATGCGGCCGATTGTATTTATTTGGGCCGTAAAGCTGGTAGGCTGGCCCGCCGATTATATTTTTGAGAAATAAAGTGATCAGTCCCATGAGACTGACCATTTGAAGGAGATTTTTAGTCGGTTTGGGTGTAATTATAGACAGTCTGGTAATGAGACTGGACTAGTGGGATGGTTACCATTTCATTGAAGTTGGGTATTTTTAGAGTGCAGTGTACTTTTGTACACTGCATGTTACGGATTTTGACACATGTGATATAACATGGAGAATTCACGTCTTTGTCTCGCGTTTTAGTAATCATTGGCAGCGCTAGAACAGCGGTTGCTTGCGACAGGAAGGGTTCTAGCTAGGCGAAGTAAGACTCTCGCCAAAAAGAAAACGGGGAGGGGTGTTGCAGGGATAGCTTTACGATCCAAACTGCTAGCCCTGTTACCTCGAAGATTGCTCCAAGATGCTGTTGCCAGGAGATTGCTCCAAACCGGTTTTGGCCAGGAGCTTGAACTGGCATGCTCCGTTGCATGCTCTGAGATCGCCAGACTGGGTTGAGATTTAGAGCGAACAAGACGCTTATATAGAATTCGGGCTGGAATGGAGGGAAGATTTTAATGGGGGATCTTTTAGGCCTATATCGCAGTAGGTGTTGCTAGCCTAGGCACACATTACGACTACAAACCTATAGGTACAGATACAATATTGTAATCGTATACCAACTCTTGAATGGACCAAGTTCTAGGCAGCTTCGCTTAGCAAACCAGAATTTGCTTTCTGTGTCCCTTGCGAGGATTGAACTATATAAAAAATCCTTTAAAGTTCCAGGATCTACATTTTACAATAAGCTACCAATCGAGATTAGACAGTGTCAATCTTAATATCCTTAAAAGTGTACAAAATTATATCTTGATAAATTTTTAGCAAATATCTTTTACATTGCCACAGATTAATTTGTTAACAGATTTGTTTTAATCATGTCATTTACATTTCTGTTTTATAGCTGTCGACCCCCATGAAAATCGGACTTGTCCTACGGGGTCATATCGAGATTAAATAAAGATTATTATTATTATTATTATTATTATTATTATTAGACTAATGTAGGTTTATACTTGGTGTAAGAAAGCACAAGACAAAGCCTACAATAGCCTGTCTGAGCTCAACAATGCGTCTAGACGTGACCCTTTTCAGCTGCACAAAAGCCTCAACAAAAGCCTCAACAATGCGTTCTTACACCAAGTATCGACCCTAATGTATTAAATATACAACAGCGAAGATCCCGAATTTAATTGTGATTTGAGTGTTTGCTTAACTGGATAGATCAGGCCTTATAACCTCAGAAATAATATCAACTGTGTAATTCCCAGAACTATAATACTAATAAGTTTTTTAAATATTTTACCCCTGCAGCCATGTGACTATAGAACAGCACTGAATTTGCAAGAAGGTATGAAACTAGTGTTGGAGAAGTCAGATCTGAAATATTAATGGTATAGTACAAATAAGTGATAGCGCCAGTCAACTAAACTCCGGCTTGTCTCGACTTGACAGGGTTAATAGTACTGGTCAATACTACCTGATTGTCTCTCAAATGCTGTGTTCGTGGTAGAGTGTACAATGTAAACGAATGAATTTTGAGACGTTTGACTTTGCAAAAATCGAAGACTGCGTTATCGCCCTACTGTCAAAGCCACAGACAGGCAGACGCTGGCATTTTGAATTATCGGAATTACGACAAATAATCAAGAGCAGACGCGGCCAATTTAATCGAATCAAAGGTCATAACGGCACTGAGAGTACCCGGTTGATGTCTAAACCCGTCCATGCAATAAGAGCTCGGCCCTCCTCTGAATGCGCCGCGAACTGTCTGAAACAAACTCAGTTCATATGTAACATGTTTAACATTAATCTAAAGGAGAGAGGTTGTAGGTTATATAACTTTATTGATCCTGTGACAGAAAAGATGGCAGTCCGTCTGGGCTGGGATCTATGGAGATCTGTATAAAAATGGGAATATTGAAAATTATCGCGGAGGCCAATGAATTTTCTAAAGTGCATTTGTAAAACGTAGTGGGTTATATTTGAGAATTCGGGAAACAAACCATCTGTTTTCTTTATAAGCTCATAAAACGCCCAGCATTGTCGAGAATATAGTTAAGTTTACATGTAAGCGTAACATAATTATCTATTACATGTACCTTTGTGAACTCAAAATGTCCTCAACTACAGCTGTGTTTGTACAGAGAATATACCTCAACTACAGCTGTGTTTGTACAGAGAATATACCTCAACTACAGCTATGTTTGTACAGAGAATATACCTCAACTACAGCTGTGTTTGTACAGAGAATATACCTCAACTACAGCTGTGTTTGTACAGAGAATATACCTCCACTACAACTGTGTTTGTACAGAGAATATACCTCCACTACAGCTGTGTTTGTACAGAGAATATACCTCAACTACAGCCGTGTTTGTACAGAGAATATACCTCCACTACAGCTGTGTTTGTACTGAGAATATACCTCAACTACAGCTGTGTTTGTACAGAGAATATACCTCAACTACAGCTGTGTTTGTACAGAGAATATACCTCAACTACAGCTGTGTTTGTACAGAGAATATACCTCAACTACAGCTGTGTTTGTACAGAGAATATACCTCAACTACAGCTGTGTTTGTACAGAGAATATACCTCAACTACAGCTGTTTGTACAGAGAATATACCTCAACTACAGCTGTGTTTGTACAGAGAATATACCTCAACTACAGCTGTGTTTGTACACAGAATATACCTCAACTACAGCTGTGTTTGTACAGAGAATATACCTCAACTACAGCTGTGTTTGTACAGAGAATATACCTCAACTACAGCTGTGTTTGTACAGAGAATATACCTCAACCACAGCTGTGTTTGTACAGAGAATATACCTCAACTACAGCTGTGTTTGTACAGAGAATATACCTCAACTACAGCTGTGTTTGTACAGAGAATATACCTCAACTACAGCTGTGTTTGTACAGAGAATATACCTCAACTACAGCTGTGTTTGTACAGAGAATATACCTCAACTACAGCTGTGTTTGTACAGAGAATATACCTCAACTACAGCTGTGTTTGTACAGAGAATATACCTCAACTACAGCTGTGTTTGTACAGAGAATATACCTCAACTACAGCTGTGTTTGTACAGAGAATATACCTCAACTACAGCTGTGTTTGTACAGAGAATATACCTCAACTACAGCTGTGTTTGTACAGAGAATATACCTCAACTACAGCTGTGTTTGTACAGAGAATATACCTTAACTACAGCTGTGTTTGTACAGAGAATATAAATCAACTACAGCTGTGTTTGTACAGAGAATATACCTCAACTAAACCTGTGTTTGTACGGAGAATATACCTCAACTACAGCTGTGTTTGTACAGAGAATATACCTCAACTACAGCTGTGTTTGTACGGAGAATATACCCAATTTATATTTTAGATTTTCAGGGTCAAAAGTGACGTAAACATCATCGACTGACGTTTGAATTTGTGCTTTTCTCCATGGCTTGTTTGTATAAATTGTAGCACGAATTTTTATGATATCTAAACTATCAGACATTGAACCAGACTAATATTGTACCGCAATGTCATGGCGGATGGGATGATAGTGGGAATATTAGATTCGTTTTGGTTCATGGAGTAATTTAATATATCAACCACCCTCACCCCTACTACAATGTACGAGAAAGAGTCCACGTTTAAACATCAGTTAATGCTGTTTTACATCACTTTCGATTCAGAACATTTACAATGTAGAACTTGGGTATTTTTTTCCTCTACGAATTACAGCATTTTGTGCAGATTTAAATATCCTTTTGGCTTCACAAAAATGACAGCTTTCATGAAATATTTTGACACTCCTCTGTAAAAATGTGTATCAATTATTCTAGTCTGTTTGCATAAAAAAGGAGTGATTCGTGGTCAGGTATTCCAAGTTATATACTTTCGTTTATTTCGGTTTTATTCAAATATATTGGAATGCAGGTTAAGCAAATTGTGAGAATAATGGTTTCATGCCTATTTTAGTAGATTTGTAGACGCATCTTCAGTAATGTGTATCAATCATTTTTATTTATTCAGACGGTTGTAATTGATCATCATACGTATTTGCGTTCATCTATAGTAATACCTATGGAGTGTTTGATTCATTACAGTGGTTGATCATATAAATTTGCATGTAGATATAATAAACTTTGTTAAATGTTGAAATTCAGGATGAACTACCTTAGCTTAATATAATATATTATCACATATTTGCCTGTGATACTGGACATTTTGCTCCGCTGATACTGTGGAATGACACTGTTCCATATCATGATATGGATATCGGTTATCGCCCTTGGGCTGATATCGCGCACATGAGTTGTTTCCCCCTCGAGGAACTCGTCGTATTCTCTCCACAGTCTGACCAAGCGCACTTTTGTGCTTTTCACCTGGATCTTGCTACGTAATAAATTGTTTGAAGCATGCATAGTCATTCGACAATCGATCCTGAATTTGAATCTTCTCGTGCTGATCGGGGTTCTCTGGCTGATACCAGGGCCGATATGGAAATAGGTATACAATAATCTCTATTTAGCATGTATTATTCATGCTGTGTACATACAGCGTTGCGTGTGCTTCCCTCGTTTGATCAAATATACTTGATATCTAGAAAGTTGTATATACGGTGTGGCGATTACAGATCAAATATATTAGCATGTATCTCTAGTAATATGCATCCAGTGCTGTGATTTATTCTAGAGTTTTATCAAAAATATTAGCATGCGTCTCTAGTAATATGTATCTAGTGCTGTGATTTATTCTAGGGTTTGATTAATTATATTAGCATGCATCTCTAGTAATATGTATCTAGTGCTGTGATTTATTCTAGGGTTTGATGAATTATATTAGCATGCAGCTCCAGTAATATGTATCTAGTGCTGTGATTTATTCTAGGTTTTGATCAATTATATTAGCATGCAGCTCCAGTAATATGTATCACCACTTTGAGGTTTCCCTGGAAAGCCCCAGATTGGCTATGTACGGAAGGCCAGAAGGCTCCGCATCACAAAAATAACTCGCTTGGCAAATACGAAGGTAACCAGTAATCGAGCGCTTTGGACAGACGGGATATGGCTTAAACGATATCTGCCATGCCATGTAGACTCTCTGCTTTCAGATTAAATAAATAAACAAGTCATTATGTAGGGTTTCTTGATGCTCTCTTTCTTTACTAAGTCTGTCACCAATAAATCTTTACAACTTTCATATATATAACCAAAACCACCTACAGCAAGTCACCCCTCTAAGATAGGGTCATATCCTAGTCTTAATTATTAAATAAACTGACCTGTTGTATCCTTTTTCCTTCCTCGGGACTCTGCCTTTCTAACCTATACCTCGCTTGTCCATACTGCCATATGTGTCCCACAAAGTGTGCCTGGCAGAAGAGTCCGACAAAAGAGTTCCCGCTAAAGAGTCCCCCGCTCTACCCTAACTGTCAATATTTATACCGATCAAATCCCCTAAAGGCTTATGCTATTCTTCGGGATGTCGTCATTTTTATGCCTTCCCATTGGTCCTTGATTTGCTCATCACTCTTTCTGTATTCTCGATTTCCAGTTGCTATGGAACAAATCTATTAACAGCATTCTCGCTAATGCGTTCCGTTAATATACACGTATAGCATAATATCCATTTACTACACAATCCTGACATGACAATATTTTTGTCTGTGAAATCACACGATACAGTGAGTCATACCTAGTATCCATTATTTCTGGTGCGAGTTAATTAACACAGGTCGAATAAATTAGTCCAACCTATCCCGGTGCCTTAGGCCT